>BQNB010007943.1:0-91759 GCA_026074375.1 Tanacetum coccineum | reverse complement strand
AAATGTGGTTTATGTGTATGTTAATTATTGTACTAGACTAGATCTATCCGCTGCGTACTCGTATGAGTTAATGGTTAACTTGATTTTTAAATTCCAACAGTAACTAATAAGAATATGCTTCTTAAGTGAGGTGAAAATACCATTAAATGTGAAATAAAGAGATAATAAAGAATTGATATCCGTTTAAAAATCGTTTTCTCACAACGTTGGTTTATATTGAAAACAAGCCTTTATTTTGGTACAAATTACTTTAAATGATGACTAATTAACACCAGTAAAAATATTATTTTCTCACGACGTTGGTCTATTCTGAAAACGATATCTTATAAAAGTATTAATTGCTAGATTTGATGTTTGATTACTTCTCCGGCTTTTGCCCTTTGAAATATTCAAATAAGAAATCTAAATAATCCGAAAATTATTAATCAACAATTTACTTTTTAATCCACACTTAACTCACTTTCCACGGTCACTTAACAAGCATAAGAAAAATCTACTCACTAAGTATAATAATTAAGCCAACAATAATAAGCATAGCAATAATGACAATCATAAACATTTTAAGCTAAATAATTCTAAACTACTAGTATTGAAAAGGGAAAGTGGTAAAACCGAATTGAAGAGCCGCAATAAAACGATAACCACCCGATTTAATAAGGTAAAGAAAATAATCAAATTCTTTCTAGCTAACTAAACCCTTAAGCTGCTCGTCAAAGAGTTGAACTGAATCGTCATCACAAAATAAAAAAAACAAACTGATTAAACAAGAATAAGCCTACTGTTTGATTAAATAAAAATAATAATTAGCTAAAACTATTACTACAGCTTTGTTGTAAAACTAAGTTGTAAAACCTCAAATTCGTTTCTACTTTATGTTTGATTTGACACTAACGTGGCACAACTCAAAATGAGTTTAATCAAAATAAGCTAAGATCTAATAATCTACAAAAAACTTACACAACTATAAAATCTAGCTGCTAGAAACAAAAGTTCAGAAACACCGAATGATCATAAAACAAAACTACAATTATAAGAGATATTACTAATTAAACAACCAAATGAACATAAAAATTATGAAACTAAGATCCGAACCGATAACAATACTCGAATACGCTACACTTATCATAAGCAATACTCAAACAAACTATACTAATAACTGAATCCCCGAATCAAACTACATCTCTGGAACCATTCCTACCCGTTTCGAATCATCGAACAACAAATCAACCGTAACCTTACTTCAATAAATCAAACCGATTGTAACATACTAAATTACAAATCTCGGAATGAAAGAGTGCATAATAAAAATAATACAATCTACTCCTACAATTACTTTACATCTACTCCTAATCTATCAAAAATAATAAATGAAAAAGAAAAGACAGAAATTAAAAATATGGAAATGAAGATAAGATGTAGCCCGGCTGCTGCTATCCTCTCTTTCTTATAATTTTTTGTGTTTTTATTACGCCCGTAGCACCACAACTGGATTCTTGGGCTCTTTTATTTTCTGGGACTCGTTATATCCTTTAGTATTGGGCCGGTCCATAAGTCTTGGGTTGGTATTGATAAAATAGACCGAGCTTCAAACTTCGAGTAATAAGCTGGGCTTTGGCTTGAATATAAAGATGTTGTTTAACTTTTATATATAACGAATCGGAATTTAACCCGCACGTTGCCGCGGGGGCTACTTTGTTAATGCGGCTTGTTGTCTTAGCAAGTTTTTTTTTATGCTATTGGTTAACTAATTTTTTTTTACACTGAATTATTCTCATATGGGGAATCTAATGTGTTACTTCTTTATTCACTTAAAAGCTTGCAACAGTAACTAAACATAAACTATTATAGCAAAAGATTTGTTTCAAATGTAAAAGCTTTTAGGTATACAACTAAACATAAACTATTATTGCCAAAGATTTGTTTTAAATGTAAAAGCTTTTAGGTATACGTTCCTAACAGTAGCAGTACATAAGATACAGTGAACAGACATACATAGAGATTTCATAGGTAGATTGCATACACATTGTAGGACTGCGTGTGCTTTGTTGTCGATCGTTCTTTTTGTGTTTCTTTTATGTTGGCTTCCATATTCTGGATCATGTGCCCGACAGTCGCAAACCCGTGTGTGTAAAACAGTCTATCAGTCTTAATAACGGATATTAAGTAAAATGTTAAGTAATTTATAAATTTTGTACGTTTACATGTGATTTCTGCATGATATGCTTAGAAGTCCATTTACGTATAGTATTACTTCAATCGTTTTATTGTAGTCTGTTAGCCTTAAATCAGCAACACTTGCAACTTCTGCTTCTGTGATAATCATCTTTCCTTATCCTCACGTGTTTTGTCCAATTCGCTAGTTGCTTCAAGGGTCCTGAAAAGCATATACTACATGGTACTTATAATGTGTAATAGCAGGGCATTATTCATATATTAAATCAGTTTTTGTAAACAATGAATTCTAAAACATGTATGTATGCTAGTGACAGTACCTAATAACAGCACAATATTCTAGTACTAAATTAATCCACAATTCTTTTAGCGTAAATGTTGTTGCGCATACATTAGTTTCTTCACAACTTTCCCGAATGCCATACTGATCCCGAATGGCATAGAATTGCATTTCTTTTAGAGTAAATGTTGTTGCATAACTTTCAATATGTTTATAGTCTGACGTCGGGCCTAAACGCCATGGCTGGTTGTATCAACTGCCAATGTTGTTGGTAGGTCCACGGCTGACTTGCGAACCACAACAACTCTCGGAAAGCATGTCTGCACTACTCATAGAAGTAGATGCCATCGGCCGTCGTACACCTGATCAAAATACAAATACATAAGAACTCATATACATAGGTAAACTCATATTAAAAAGCAATAAGAAAAATTGTGACCTGGAAGTTAATTGCACCTGCAGCCACCTAAAGCAATACCATTACTAATTACCTGACTGCATTTGTTGGCCAGACAAACTGGTATCACGGCTATCAGGCACGTCACCAACATGTAGCGGATTACTTATGCAAGATGCGTCGGCATGGTTCGTAGAAGTCGATGGCATTTGCTGCTGACCGCCTACCGAATACACAAACACGTAAGAAAGTGCGCATACGAAATCATAATGAGAGAAAACAGGAGTTAAAAAAATGTGTGCTTACACGTAGCGGCATTTCAGACATCTTCAATTGTTGGTAACAACGCAGTGTAGATTCTTAACACAATAAATAGTTACTTACATAATAAATAATCCAACATATAATTTTAAACAAAAAAGTAAACCATACCTTCCGGCTTCCGTTGTAAGTTGTAAGTGTACCGTTGATCATGTGTCATTCGCTATGTAAGCTTCGGAAGATCCTGTACAGGAGAATTCATACATCACTATTATTACATGTTTCCCTATTGACTAAACAACTATCAATTTTAGTAAACTTTTTTTTCGATTGCTTTCAATACAGATGCAAAACAAACTGCAAGGCAAAAGACACTTTCCAAGAGATACTTTTCTCCAATCAGTTCCTTCCTTCATTCTCACTTGAAATTCCTCATAGCCAATCCGACCATCCTGAAACCATGAGAATGTCAGGATTAAAAAAATGAAAACATCATTAGCCTTTAAAGAAACCGAGTTCCTGACTATGGGCTAAAGCCGAAGTACAAACACAAATTTCAAGATTTAAATTTATAAATTAAATTAGTATAATATATAGGACACATTCATGTTTCTCTATGATTACACAACTACCATACTAATATATACTTATCTAAGAGACTGTTTGCAAAATCATATAAAGCTACCTTGAATTCCTCGAGGGAAAATCCACGGCACTCGCTAAGCTTCATGTTGTATTTCAAGGTTTGTCCATGAACCTGAGGACGAAGCTTGCCAGCTGGCCTTGAGAAATCCTTAACAGCCTTGGCTTGTCTAGCTGAAAATTAATCAACAAACATCTAACGTTACTTTTAGGCAAGGTAAAAAACCATTCTAAGTGCGAAAAAATCTGCTCAAACTAAATTGAGTCTAAACTACCAAGTACTAACCATTCCTTCTCCTGGTTTTACGAGCAGACTTGGACCTGACTTAGTTTTACTAGTGCTTGTTGAAGTGATCATTTGGGATAACATTGTTATGCTTAACGATGATTACTCTACAAAATGAACCAAAGTTTTTAAGTAAAATCGGCACTATGTAGATTACCAAACAATATAACCAGTGTTTTGAACATAAAAAAAGCCATTGCATAAAAACATTGCTATAAAGCAACAATAGTAAAAAGAATAGACTGAGGCATAAACTTAACTCTAGCTACAACATATTCACAGCATTGCAACATTTTTTTAGCATAAATCCAAAATGAACACCATTTCAACTACCATGACATAAACTGTACTTGTATTCAAGTATCAACTATTATTATCATTTAATTCAGTAAAACAACATTCTAAATACCTAAAACTAAGAAACCATAAATCTACAAACATATTAAAAACTAAAAATGTAAAACCAAACAATCAATCAAACAAATATTCACTCAACAGAAACATCTTACAAATTTCATAAAATGAAAAATCATAATATTAGACATCGTGACATCAAACAAACTCTTGTTCCAAATAGTAATGACCAATTTATTAAGCACACTAGTATTAATAAACACATGAATCATTATAAAATGTTGGAGATATACCTGAGTTAGAGGCAAATGGGTTCGGCTAGAGAGGTGCATCATGACCACTAAACTCATAGCCGCCGGCGAATAACCGCAAGCACCACTACCTGAAAAAACATTAACCATATGTTTGAACAGAAACCATCCACTGTCTTTTGATTTTAATCTGATTTTGGTATGTTAATGTGTTGAATGGGGATTTGGTGTGAGGCAAGAGGATTTTTGGGGCGGTGAAGACCGAAGATGATTCAAGAAACATATGATATTATCCTGGATTTTTGAGGCAGAGGATTTTTGAGGCGGTCAAGAAGATGAGACAAATCTAGAATATGTAAGAAAGATGTGCCTGAATAGAACTATCAAAACGGAATTGAGCAAGCAGACAGGCCAGAGGGAGCCCATGGCCAATATTTGGCCCATCCTACTGTACGTTGATCTTTAGTATATATGGCCCATCACTATAGCTACTGATCTTTAGTATATATGATAATGATAATAATAATGGGTCGGTCTAACCCATATAAATGGTGTCGGGCCGTCCCAATTAGACATGAAAGCACCGTTTGACTTGAATTTCTGTGCTCTTTCCAATGACCTGCTTGGGGAATTTTTCCGACTTCGTCTTGACTTCAATAATAAGTACGCTTGATCGAAACGAACCCGAAAATACTCGTTTTTTTGCTCCGTTTTCAATCCTTTATACCTGCAAGACATAAAAACACAAACCAACATATTTGCAATAATATTAAGCATATTTCATGTTTTTAGTCCGTTTATTAGTGTTTTCCGGGTTATAAATAATGTGTGTTTTAGCACACATCAAATTTTCCCACACTAAGCCATTGCTGGTCCCACACGCAATATTTATAATACACGCTCGAAAAGAAATAATTTAACCCCCTTAACTAATAACCCCTCACAATCAAATAAGAACAGAAAAGGTCCATTAAGAATGTTCAAAAATCATTTAATTCGCAAGCGCCCCTGTTTTAACCACTTATTCAACAATAGATAAAACTAATATAAAATTTATTTAAAAGACTTTAAAAATGGGAGTTCGTCATCCTTGACTTCTCACAATCCTCAAACTAAGCTTAAAACAAAATCACAGTCGAATATAAGATTAGATGCTAACGCTACTCATAAATGCTAATTGTGTAAGAATAAACTTAACTTTTCACTTCCTTATTCCTAAATCCTCTACAGATTATTATTATTATTATTATTATTATTATTAGCGACAAATAAATTAAGGCCTTATTTTTATAAATTAAACCAGGTTTAGACCATTAATAGTTTGAAATACTTTCCTAAAGAGACGATATGGTTAAAATAAAGTCCACATTAAGGTTCTAAATTCGCATAATTTAGGGTTTATCCTTTTTATTTACTATGTGCCTTATTTTGAAGACTGCCACATCGGTTGTGAGCCGGCAAGAGACAATAAACCTTTATCAGCCCATAGTTATTATTATTATTATTATTACCTCCACCCTTTAAACGACTACCACATCGGTTGTGAGCCGCAAGAGGTAGTGATCTTTTCGGCTTCGGTTTATTACATAACTATTATTATAATAGCCAAATTTCAAGTCCTGTGGTCTTTTAACTACCTAGACAACGGTAGCGAGCCGTTAGGTAGCCTATTTTCCCACAACACGACAAAACCTTGATGTGTACCTTAGTTTCACCAGAAGAAATCTCTACGAAGTGATTTAAACTAAGAATCGCAAAAACCTAAAGTAACTTTATTTATTCAACTATTATATAAAGTTTATTAAGCTGATGAGAGCAAAAAGCCACAATTAACATCTATAAGCTCTAAAAAGATCCAACTACTATATGCTTAGCATCTAACTTATATTTAACTCTATCATTTTTCGTTCTTTGCAAAATTTTAAAGTTAAGAAAACGCTAAGTCTCGAAAGCTAAGGGGAAAGCTAGAGTGTAAAACCCGGTCAAGTCAAAAGCTACCTAGTTTTACGAGCCTACTTATTACTAACATTTCTATATTTTTATAATTTCAATTATATATATATATATATATATTTTTTAAGCTAATAAAACAATAAAAAAAATTAAAATTTTGGTCAAAACGGGGTTGCGTGGGAACACAGACATGCACAAGTAAGATCAATTTCAATAGAAATCCCCCCCACACTTAGAATAGAACATGGACCTCAATGTTCAAAAATATCGGGTTTTACCCTCACACATAGGAACGAAAAAGGCAAATGCAAAAAAATTCCAAGTGTGAAAAGGGAAACACAATAATACACATGATCAGGATTGATGATTCCAAAATAAGCAAAAGATCGAAGACCGGGCGATTAAATGATTGAAAACAAGCACGGGTCTTCACGATCTTAAGGAATCCTACAAAAACGGTACCACAAACCATAGAAAAAAGCACGCCCCCACACTTAGGATATAAAATCACACACTTATTCATTATTATTATTAAGCTTAATATAATATTATTACTACAAGGATAAGCATGGGTTGCCACCCACGAAGCGCTTGTTTTAGTGCGAGTCTCTAGCTTGACTCTCCACGAATTACTTTGTCCTTGGGGTGAAAACTAACCGAAGATTTGGTCATCAATGAAATTTCACTAAAGCTATGACATTTATCGATCAAGAAATTATTAATTAGTAGACGTGGAGATGTTCTCGTGAAAGATAAAATTCCATCAATAATGAGAATTCCGGGATAGAAAACTTTGTTTTCATTTCCAGAGGGAAATGATAGAAAAGTTTCGATCTCAGAAAGATCAATCAAGAGAAGAGAATTACCGACGAATAAGATATTAGAAAAATCCTCCAGTGGAAGAATATGAAAACTTTGAGATTGGACTCCTTTAATAATGAAAATTCCGGGATCAAAAATTATGTCTTCATTTCCAGAGGGAAATGAGACTAGAAGGTCAATCTTGGAAAATTACTTAGAAAGAGAGGAGTCACAATCGAATAATAGGAGAGAAGAATCATTAAGCTCATTAATTGTTAAACCCTTAGTTGATAAATCAAATATATTTTCCTTCAAAACTCTAGTAAACTCTCCTGGATCGATCTCAAGATCAAAGTAAAAACGGTCATACTCCGAAGGAGATATGATGCGAGCGAGTTCATCGACGAACTCCTCATGATGAAAAAACTCCTATCGGCAGGAAGAAACGGATCAATCGAAAGATCAAAGGTAAACGAATCATATTTAGGAAGAGAAAAATCAGAATGAGCAGTGGTACTGCCACCACTCTTCTCTTCGATATCAAAGCAAAATGTTTCATAATCAGGTAAAGAATCATTCAAATGAGAAAGAAGGGTGTCGGTCTCCTCCACGAGAGAGTCACTATCCTTAAAGGGAATAGAAGATGGGTAGGGAGACTCGACCACAGAATCAGAAGAAGGAGTAGGATTGCCACTCATAGAATTGTTTTCAATAGGAAATTTATCGCACCAAGAATCAACAATATCAATTCTATAAACGAAACGGTCGGCACGTCTCGTAGGATTCTCCAAAGCATGAAATTTCTATTCTTGAAGCTGAGATAGACATGGAATCGGTGGCTGATAAGGATTAGGCTCGAGGTCTTCCTTAGGTTTTGGTGCGGACAATGATGGAGTTTTCGGAGGTGGGACAAGTGGTGTGCTCTTAGAGCTAGCGATTTCCACCACTTTTGTTATGGTCTTCGGTTCTTGTTCCTCTTCTTGATAAACAAGAAAATTAGAATGAGGAATAAAAAAACCATCCAATGTTAAACCACTCATAGTAGTAATCGGTTTACGTTCTTCTCGTGGGTATGTTTCGGTGTCGCTCGGTAGCACACATGATGGCCTCTCTTGAAAATTTTCTTCCATTTGACCCATTTGATTTTGCATTAACTGAATCGCGGCTTCTTGATTTTGGTCATAAGTTTCTCGCATGCTAGCAAAATGATACTCAAGAGCTTCGACTTGTTTAGTAAGAGCGGTAATGGCATCAATTTGAGTTGAGCTACCACTACTACTAGAAACTTGAGGTTTATTTCTACAAGTTCGAACCTTGGCTTTATTCTCAATAATGGTTAAGGCTTCTTGAGTATTTTTAGACATCAGATTTCCACTCGCTGTGATATTTAGAAAATCTTGATCGGATTGACTCAACCCGTTATAGAAAAAATCAATTTGGTGAAGGAGTGAGAATCCGTGATGAGGACATTTCCTTAATAAATCTTTAAATCTTTCCCAAGCTTCGGTAAAAGTCTCACCGAAAACTTGTTGAAAGTTCGTGATTTCTTTTCTAAGCTCTCTTGTTTTAGAATGAGGATAAAATCGATTTAAGAATTTTGATACAAAATCATCCTAATTCGTAATAGAACAAGGAGGTTCGTTCTCAAGCCATGTCTCGGCTGCTCCTTTAAGGGAAAACGAGAATAAGATCAACTTCACCACATCATCAGGTACTTGGTTTAGAACGGCTGGAACAATGATAGCATCTTCAATACCTAAAATAGGTATTCGGAGTAGCTCTTCCATCGATCTCAAATGATCGGCCATCTGGACGTCTTTAGCGTTCTCGTCCTCTCCTTGTATATGATCATGAAAAAGATTATCAGACTCGGATTCTTCTACTCGACGAAATTGTAAACTTTTCTCAGGATTGGGAAAATGTAACTCGATTTGGTTCGAAGAAGATTGCGTGCTCAAGCACGTGAAGTAAAACAGAGGAATTTGGTTTTTTATAATTTTTAGAATTTCTTTGTAAATCTTTATAATCCACATTTTTACATTTATTTTTAATATATATATATATATATATATATATATATATATATATATAGTGGCATTTTCTTTGCAGAACCAGTTTTTTGTACAGAACTTACAGAACTCTTTTTCAACCGTTAGATTGTTTGATCAATGGTCAAAATGATATGTGGCACAAATGTAATTAAATAAAACTTTGAATATTACATTTTAAATGGTGGAAGGGTAATATGGGAATATCATGTAATTTATTTTTGAAAACCGTCATTTATTAAAGATTAGGTCTAAGGAAAAAGAAACTGACCAACATATTCTCTTTCTATCCCACAGCCTCCAAAATCAGATCCTCCATCTCACAAGAAATAGTTCACTTTTAATTTCGTGAAAAATAGATTGCATCTTAACTTGCCGAATATTGTTAGTCATGACATTATTCAACTGGTAATCAATTACGACAACGAAAGACCACAACACATGTATGTTTTTGTTCGATTGAAATCTGGGGTTTTTTTCTTCAATGGTATGAAAGTGTTTTTAATTTTCTTGGTTAATTATTATATATAACATCTCCAATGTCATTTTGTATAGATGTTGTTTGATTTTTTATTAGTTTTGAATAATTCCAACCGTAGCCTATAGGATCTTTTTATTTTGTTAGATCCAATCTTTGAATGACTATTTGTGATTTTGCTTTTAATTCCTCATCACGTTCTAAGAAAAATATTAGAAGTTTTATTTGATAATTTGGAGTTATGTATCTAATTAATTAGGTATAAAGCTCGTATGAAAAAGGTATTTGTCAATTTTGTCTTGTTCGAAAGGTCAAATATACCTGCGAGATCGTTCACTGAGTTGTTAAATATTTAATATGATAAAAGTTGTTGAAAAAAGTATTTGTGTTTTAACAAAGTCTTCAAATATATTAAAAATTACAAACCAAATTTATAGCGTCAATAATGATTTTTGACTTGGCTTCCTGATACAAAAAGGGTTGATGAATAACTTTGTGATTTTAAGCCCCCTTTACTTGGCATGAAAACAATGGAAAACTACATGATATTAGCAAATGTATTCTATTTTTGATAAGTTTTATCAGGCATAGTTCTTTAATCTTGTATATTTTTTTAACGTGCAGTTAAAGAAAGATGAAGCAAGATTAGGTGTACACAAAAAATTACAGCGTACACATATGTTTTTGAAAGACGGGCACATATGTTCAAATGAATTTGTCGAGAAAGCGCAGCGTGCATATATGTTTTTGGAAGGGTACTCATATGTTCTAAAGAATTTTGATGAGAAAGTGAACCGTGCATGTATGTTCTTGGAAGAGTTCACACATATTTTTGAATAACGTGCACATCTATACAACATAAGATACATTTATATTTGAATTGTATTTAATTTGATATTAAATTTTGTGTATATTGTTCATATATTTTTGGTTTGTTATAAATTCAGAGATTACATGTATATGTTTATGTTTTGGGTTATACTTTTCGAAAGAAACATATACGCAGTTACCACTTTAAGCAAAAAATGTTTGATGACTAAACAATTATACACAAGAAACATATGTAAAATTTCAATTTATAGAAAAAAACATATATGCACCTAGTTTTTCTAAGAACACGTATGTTACAAAATATTAAATTTTTTTTTATGAAAATTAAGAACTTTAAAAAACGTTTTTATAAATAAAATATTCCAAAATAAAAGTGAATATATGTTTTACTATTATACCCTTTTCATTTAAGCAAAAATCTTTAATAATACTAAAATCTTATTGGTCTAAATTGGTTTTGTCGGTTCTGTACAAAAAAATGGTTCTGCAAAGAACGGCCCCCTATATATATATATATATATAGGTTTTTATTTTGAGAAGATTGAGAAATCTATGTTTGAGCAAATTGATTCATATTTTTTGATTTGATTCACAAGTAAACATCATTTAATAGTGAATCAAAGCTATAAATCACAAATTTGATTCACAAATCATTGCTAAAATCGAGTTATGGTAATGATTCCTTAAATTTGTATAGAAGATTCAATATTTTACTTATATTGCAAAAACAAGAGATTTTTTTAACATTGATTCGAATTTTTTTACACATTTTGAATTATAATCACATTAAAATGAGTTTTACGCTTGAAAAACTTGAATCAAAGTTAAAAATCTATCATTTTTGAAAACTTTCTCAATCTTCTCAAAATAAAAACCTTCTCAATCGATCCGGATTATATATATATATAGTTAGGATCAAATGAGAAGTTTTCTTAAAATAAGAAGGATAAGAAGTAACTATAACCGCATATCCGAGATGCATCGACTTAAATTAGATTGCTGATTTTGCGACATATAAGAAAGTTAATCGAGTGATACGTGTGTGCAGGAAACCAACCGTAAACTGAAACTGAAAATACCAAAATCAATTGAAAAACCAATGATTGGATCGCTTTTATGTTTTGTAAGAACTGAAATATATAGGGAAATTTGATGAAAGGTGATCCACTATGTACACTCTATAAAATAAGAAGTCGTTGTTAATAGAAGATGGCCGAACTAGACATAAAAGTTCTGTAGTTGACACAATGAAAATCACAGAGGTAAGAGAATTCCATAATACTGTATTTTTAATATGAAAAGTGCATGTCACAGTTCATTGAATTGTTTTTCTTCATGCTTTTTGCTAGAGTGATTAATCTATTAGTTAGGAGAAAAGATAACACTTAAAGGATCTATTAAGATATGTATTTGTGAATTAGATATGTATTTGTTAGTGATTTACCAAGTAGTAATATATAATTTGTAGGGTCTATATGAGCTGTTGTGTCATTATCATTTAATTTTATTTTTTTTAGCTATTACTTATTGTTATGTTTTTATTTCTCATTTAAATTTAGTTATACATCTGAGTTACTAGACTTTGTTAAATATGTGCCTCAATTATCATAATTTACAAGCCAACTCAAATATATCAGTTGCAAATATGAGGAGCAGAATATTCATCTATGATACGTAGTATATCTTTTAATATAAGAGAGAGTACAAATTTGGGAGAACTATTTAAATCTCTAATCAATAAGCTAGAGAGCTTAATTAATAAATTCATAAATTGAGTCTCCTAATTGGTCAAATAAAGTCAAAATTGAATTAGTTTAGTCAAAATTGAATTAGTTTAGTCAAACTTTTGAAATTTTGGTGAAAAAATTTCGTGGAGGGAAAAAATAACAATATGCATGACCTTGTGAGCTTCTTTTTTTAAATTTCAGACTTAACTATAAATAAACGTTATATTTTGATCGTTTAATAGAATTTACAATCAAACCCTAAACTTTTAATAAGAGGCTAATCAAGAAACTAAATTTATGATCTTAGTATAAAATCCTCAATTTTCATAATTTAAAAAAAAAATTATATATTAAACAAAAACCTTATATACTTCAACTTTTTTTTTAATAAATTAAAGACCATATGTTTTGATATGTTATTGACAGTGAATCTTTATGATATCCAAATGCAAGATTCACATTTAGTAGTTAGTACTTGATATAATAATCTTTATCAATAATGAAATATGTTGCATCTTAGAGCAAGAGTTGAGATCCTCAAAAAACAAGGGCAAAAAAAAAAACAAATGGGTTAATCCTAACCACTTATTTTTTCATCATCCACTTTTCCACCTTTTTCTTAAAACTCAAATATCTAGCAAACGATAAATCGTTAAACGAAAAAAAATACACCATCGCGACGAGTATTTTTTTATCTTTCTATAGAGGGGCACTTATATATACTTTCGACGAACTTTTTTCGAATTTTTTTTTTCAATCACGTCAGAAAAAATCTCATGGGATTTTTTGAAATCACATGAGATTGTGATACAAATCTCATGTGGTTTATCAGAGTGATTGAAAAAAAACGAAAAAGAAGTTCGTCGAAAGTATCGCAACGAGTAATTTTGATCTTTCTATAGAGGGCACTTATATAAATAATTTCGAAGGGAACCTTTTTTCGATTTTATTTTTTTCAATCACGTGCCTGAAAAAATCCCATGAGATGTATCACAAATCACATGTGATTTTATGAAATCACATGTGATTTGTGATACAAATCTCATGTGATTTTTTCAGACGTGATTTTTTCAGATGTGATTTTTCGACGAACTCTTTTTTCGAATTATTTTTTTTCAATCACGTCTTAAAAAATCACATGAAATTTGTATCACAAATCACATGTGATTTTGTGAAATCACATGAGATTGTGATACAAATCTCATGTGATTTTTTCAGACGTGATTGAAAAAAATCAGAAAAAAAGTTCGTCGAAAGTATCACAACGAGTATTTTTTTATCTTTCTATAGGGGGCACTTCTATATACTTTCGACGAACTCTTTTTTCGAATTTTTTTTTCAATCACGTCTGAAAAAATCACATGAGATTTGTATCAGAATCTCATGTGATTTCAAAAAATCCCATGAGATTTTTTCTGACGTGATTGAAAAAAAAAATTCGAAAAAAGTTCGTCGAAAGTATATAGAAGTGCCCCTCTATAGAAAGATGATTTAATTCTCGTCGCGATGGTATGTTTCGTTTTGCGTAACGATTAACGGTTTGTGAGATATTTAATTTTTAAAAAATAGGGTGAAAGTGGGTTTTTTAATTAAAATAAAATAAGAATTAATCTAAACCATTAGATGAAAATAAAATGGATGGATAAGATGAAGCGGTTTGTTCTTTTTTTTGACCATGTTCCTTATGGAACTTTTCTCATACTACTACATTCAACATACAAAAAAGTGACCCGTCCCTAAACCATCGTCACTACATACACAACTAGAAAGATTAGGGAAATTTGGGTGATTGACTTCCAAAATGAAATTTATTTTCAGCTTAACTCATTTTTCGTGTCATTGTTAAAAATATGATTTTTTATTCTCAGAATTTCTAAGACTACTTTTATTACTGTATATATTAATATATACTCCATCCGTCTCATTTTTATTGTCCTGTTTGACTTTTGAAGTTTTTCTTTTTAAACTTATTTGATTTTTAATATTTTTATTTGTGTTATATAATACTTTATGAAAACTATACAAATGAAAATATATTTAAAAATCAATTCATTCATATATTTTGCATCAAGTATTATATAAAACAAACAAAAATATTAAAAATCAAAGTTGCAAAAGAAAGATTTTAAAAATTCAAACGAGGACAATAAAAGTAAGACGGATGAAATATTTAATAAACGATAAAAGACCAACAATGCACATAACTATCTCCACACTAGCATAACGTTATCTAAACTATATATTTTCTAGGTTTATATCATGGATTAGATCCTCTCAAGTTCATTGAACATGAGAGGTAATGTTGTGCTTCTTGTGTGTGTACATTTGAATTAAAATAATCACTACAAAATATTTATATTATTTTAATTTATGTGTACGATCACAAGAAGCACAACATTACCTCTCATGTTCAAAAATGAACTTAAAAGGATCATAATCCTTGTATCATTACGAAGTATTACGAAACAGTTGTGAAACGATCCCTTTATTTTTTTATTACCTAAACAAAATAAGTGTCTAATTCAAAATTCACTTTTGTTGCGATACTATTTCAAAGCGTATAAACATCCAAATATTAGAAAAGTTTCATGTAAATATTCAAGTCAAATAATCATGCAAATAATTAACACAAAATAAACATCCATCAATATTATATAAATGTGTTCATGAAAATAATTACAAAAGACAATTGGTGATCGAAGAGCGAGGATCATAAATCTTCTTAGTTTATGACGCTATTTGATCCTTCCACGCAACTACATTCTTGGTTTGTCTCTATATTTCTCCGATCTAGTCTTAAATATCATCTTCTCGGATGTCTCTTGCTTCGATCGACGTTTGTATAACATCTTCATCTTTTTTGTTTTCTAGTTTTGACTGTTCAATCAACTTGCGACACTGCTTAATAAAAAGCAATTCTATGGCATGTAACGAGTTGTCTATTATACTGAAATATTTTTGGAGTAATAAATTTATCGGAGAAACCTTTTATCAAAAAAAACATTTCTATGGCATTTTTGCCTTTGTTGCATTTTTTTAGGTAAAGGGTTTTTCCGATAAATCTATTATCCAAAAAATGATTCAATACAACGGATGTGGGTAAATCTCATATCTCAGCCCGTTATATAGGCGGTGGCTAACATAACAAAGCAAAGTACTCAATAAAGAGGATACGACTAAACTAGATTACAAATGACTCAACACACATCAAATATTATGTATTTCTTCTTCCGACCATGGACCTTGATATCCCAATCATTACAAATAGCCTAAAGGTTTCCAAAAATATCATGACCCTCATATACATCATCATATGGGTTGTAGTCATAATCCAATGTTGTTTCCCTCCATTGTTCCAGCAGACTCTTAGTACCATAGCCACTTCCATTATCATTATTTAAGCTCGTTGATGCCATAAAACCAGCAGTTTTATTGAATACCTCTTCCACTTCATTATCACTATCTGACTTAGCCCGAGAATCAACTTTTTTAAAAAGCTTTCCATCATCAACCATAAGCACAAGTTTCCCATCCAGCATTTATCTTTCTAGGTTATTAATCCTGTTTGTTATAGTGGCATTAGTTGGACTACCAAATGCATCACATAACTTTGAACTCCCCCTATTCTTACACAAATCATCATCATTCTCAACATAATTAAGTGCATTAAATGGGTTCGAATTACTTACCTCTTGTCTAGCTTGCTTCTTCTTACCACCTAAGTTAGCACCATTCTTATTAGACTTGGTATTCGTTGTTTGCTTAGCAACCGACCTATACTCAGTCTTCTTATTCATTAAAATACCATTAAACTTCTTAGGATTAACTCCTTTCCTCTTCACAACTGTAAACTCATGCGAGACCCTCTTTAATACACCCGAAATATGCCCCTTGTCTTGTTCAATCCCATTCTTTCGGTTAGGAGAAGCTTTAGGGCAATCATCAAGAGAATGATCATATAACAAACATTTACCACAACGAGGGAATTCCCATTCGTATTCAATACGAATAGTTTTCACATATCTATCTCCATTAAGATTTGGGACAACCAACACCACCCTGTATGTGACACCCATGATTTAATCAGGTTAGTGATACCTTTAGAAATGGCTAAAAGTTCGTTTTGTGTGATTCTTGTGTGCTATGTGTTATATATGTGTGCTAAGTGGTTTGAATATATGCATGATATCATTTTGAGGTGTATGATCATCTCATTTTTAGTGCGTTTGTGTTTGGTGATGAGTATTCCATTTGTTCACGTATAGTGATAATGGAAAGTTTGGTTTTATCTCTTTGGTGTAAGTAAATCAGATGTTATGGTCTAAATTTCATGTTTATTAGTAAATTATGTTCTCACTCAATTTAAGTATGAAATCAAGTCATTCCAATGTGATCATGGTGGTGAATTCAACAACCGTCACCTACATACCCTTTCTGCCCAAAATGGAATTTAGTTTCGCTTTTTGTGTCCCCAAACCTCTCAACATAATGGAAAGTCTGAACGAATGGTTCGTACAATTAATAACCTCATTCGCACCCTCCTTTTTCAAGCAAACCTTCCACCAACTTTTTGGGTCGAAGCTCTTACTATGGCCACACACTTACTAAATATCTTGCCTTTAATTGCTATTGCTAATGACATTCCCTACACCCGTTTATATGGAAAAGATCCCAACTATACCCTTTTACGCATTTTTGGATGTTTATGTTACCCTCACCTTTATCCATCTCACAAACTTGAACCACGTGCAACACCCTTTAATTTTTTAGGATATGCCTCTTCTTATAGAGGGTACCGTTGCCTTGACCTACACACCAACAAAATAATTATTTCACGTCATGTCACTTTTGATGAAACCGTGTTTCCCTATGTTCCACCATACCCAATCCAATTTCGTTATACCATTTTAGAAGATACCTTTTGATCTAACCTCTACTATTCCAAAATCCTTACCTCACCACACCAACTATTGGAAAATGATCCATTACCAACACCAACAACATTCTAATGAACCCGTAACGCAACAAATCCCTACTGCAGCCCCACCAACGCTGATCCATTACCACACCATCAACATCCAACCGAACCTGTAGCCAACAGGTCCCCATACTGCGGCCCCACCAACACCTGCTTCCCCATCTTCGACCCAAATCCATTCACCAGTCCAACAACCATCCTCCATGGCCCAATATACACCAGTTCAACTTCAATTCTCACCTACGGTTCCGCACCAAACCACAACAGTTTTAGACCAACATGCACCCGCTATTATCCAAAATCCCCCGGTTAACCCAAACCCTGATTTGGTTTACCCCATGGTTATGCGTTTTCGTGTCGGGACCAACCGTCCCACTGAGCATCTTAATTTACATGTGTCTTCGGTCTCTCCTTTACCAGGAATCCTAATCGTGATGCGTTTAATGATCCAAACTGGCAAAATGCTATGCGTGATGAATATACTGCGCTTATTAAAAACAAAACTTGGACTTTAGTTCCTAGACCATCTGATACCAATATTGTGCATTGTATGTGGCTTTTTCGCCACAAGTATCTAGCGGATGGCACGCTTAGTCGCTACAAAGCACGTCTTGTAGCGAATGGTAGTACTCATTTAGAAGGGGTGATGTTGATAAGACTTTCAGTCCGGTTTGTTAATACCGTGTTACTATTCGTATTGTTCTTAGTCTAGCTGCTTCTCGACATTGGCCGATTCATCAACTCGATGTCAAGAATGCTTTCTTACATGGTGATCTTTCTGAGACTGTTTATATGCACCAGCCTCCTGGATTTTAGGAATCTGTTCATCTTGATTATGTGTGTTTGTTACAGCAGTCTCTTTATGGGCTTAAACAGGCCCCCCGAGCTTGGTTTCAGGGGTTTGCATCTTATATTACTCGGGTTGGTTTTTCTCATCGTCGTTGTGAATCTCTTTATTTATCTACAGACAGGGGACCGATATTGCTTACTTGTTATTGTATGTTGATGATATTGTTCTCACATCTTCTTCTGAGAGTTTGTTGCAGCAGATTATTAGATCGTTACATCAGGAGTTTGCTATGACAGATCTGGGTCAACTCAATTATTTTCTGGGTATATCAGTTACATGTGATTCTTCGAGGTTGTTTTTATCTCAGAAGAAATATGCTCTTGAGATTCTTGACAGGGAACATATGGCTAATTGTAATCCCAGTCAGACTCCTATTGATACTGAGTCTAAACTGGGAAGTGATGGTGATCCAGTTTTTGACCCGACTCTTTATCGGAGTCTTGCAGGTTCTCTATAGTATCTCACTTTTACTCGACCAAATATTTCTTATGCAGTTCAGCAGGTGTGTCTTTATATACATGATCCTCGGGAGCCTCATTTCTCAGGGCTTTTCTTTTTTTAAAAAAAAATAACGGATTCTACTGTAGGTTCGTGGTACTTTAGATTATGGGTTGCAGCTGTTTTCATCCTCTACTACAGAGTTGGTTGCTTATTTAGATGCAGATTGGGCTGGTTGTCCTACTACTCGACGTTCGACTTTCGGGTTTGTTTTTCTTGGCAATAACTTGCTTTCTTGGTCCTCTAAGCGTCAGCCGACGCTTTCTCGTTCCAGTGCAGAGGCAGAGTATCGTGGTGTTGCCAATGCTGTTGCAGAGACTTGCTGGTTAAGCAATTTACTGCGTGAGTTGCATACTCCTTTATCTTCTGCTACGCTTGTTTATTGTGATAATGTCAGTGTTATTTGTTTATCATGCAATCTGGTTCAACATCAGCGTACAAAACATATTGAAATTGACATGCATTTTGTTCTTGATTTGGTTGCTGCTAGTCAAGTCCGAGTGCTGCATGTGCCTTCTCGTTATCAGTTTGCGAATATCTTCACCAAAGGCTTATCTTCAGCTTTATTTGAGGAATTTCGATCCAGTTTGAGTGTCCGTTGTCCTCCCGCCTTCAACTGCGGGGAGTGTTAGCCGTATTTGTATTGTATTAGTTTGTATGATGTACTAGGCTCAAGCCCAAAGTCTAGATTATTCCTTGTATCCCAATAAAGGGTCGTATGTTTTGATGGAATGCATATCATAGAATATAATCCCTAAATATATCTTTTAATATTTGATGAAGGGCTTCTTTATACACAATGTTTGTTATACACAAAGATTGTTGTATAATGTACAACTAACGGATTACATAAAATGGTTCGAGCAATGATTGTTGCACACATGGCTCTTTTATTATTACCATGTGCTTCAAATGTCCTGATGTGATTATAAAATAAAACAACACGATGATGTTAATCTTTAGGTATCTTAATATAACTGATTGGTAAATGACTTTTTTTGTATCTTGACATTGTTGCTAATAATATGTCTAGATCATCATATTTTACAACTGAAGTTACAGGTTACGTTAGGAATGTTGTGATATGAAAGAAAAGGGGTTGTTAAAATTAATGTATATTATCCATAAGACAATCAACTTATTTATATTTTGGGTACATGTCTTACAATCCTTTGTTCCTGAAGTGAGACGTATATATTCTGGGTAATAAAGAGTGGTATCTTGTTTTTAGTCTGAAACAAAACCTAAATTTCTTTGTTACATATTCTGAAACACCTATTATCCGATCTATGTATTTTTTGTATGCAAACCATTTATATGTCTCCATAATTAATTTTCATCGCCTCTCCGCAATAGGGTTTAATTATATGTCACCTTATGCGATTTTGGCAGTGTATGGTCAATGGGTGCTTTTGCATCGGAAGTGCAGCGATTTAAAGTATGATAATTATTTTTGTATTAAGAGCAGCTTTGGTGTCGTGTTGCCGCGTGGATGTTTCAGAAATGATTGAAGGTTTGATTCCTACAAAAATAAGCACATACAATCAGTTATCATTTCTTTATCTGTGTTACAAAGGAAAAGCAAATCTATAAAAAGCTATGAACACTGGTATTAGAAGGTGTGAAAACTGTACCATACAAAATGGCAACACCAAATTCATCAGGATTGGTACCAAGAACCTGCTCCTTGATTTAAACGGTCAATACACTTTACATTAATATATAAAAGATAAATAGGCAACTCACTTGCAAAGTTGCCATCTGACTTCGCCAATCCCCTCAACCGCTTCCATTTTGGTTTCATATTCTATTCTAACCACCATTCTTTAAACGGTCCATCTCCAACATCGGCTTATACAAAGACCCACATATTAAAGATTAGACACACTAACTATTAGTCTATAACCAATGTACTACAGTAATAAAGAACTTGTGAAGCAAATATAACCCATTCATAAATAGATATAAGTAGTGTCATATAGGAGACCATATAACTCAAACATTTTCATTGCATTTGACCAATATAAAAAGTTACCCGTATTGATCAATTCCTAAGTTACCGGGTCAAAACTATTATTAACATACCCTGTTGTACTTTACTTGGTAGCAGGTCAAAATAAGTACTGTGAAATAACAAATTTGATCTATCAGCAACCGCCACATAATACAGATTATAATTAGTTGGTAAATTACCAGAAGTCGTTGGCGGGTAGGCAGGAGACTTGGTAGCAGGTTACGGGGATGGTTAGTTGGATAAGCGGTGAATTTAGTGGTGACCATATTGGAATAGATGTAACTAGTGCTGCAAAAAAATCATAGTTTAACATATTCCTATGGTTTGACCTAACAATGTATAACATCACATTAATATAAATTAGTAGAATTTCAAATAAATGCTAAAGTAGTATTCTAATGCATTCCCTAGTTATGGACACACCACATATCACCATCTGGTCTTAAAGTTTTGTTACCCATAAAGATTCTAGCCTAAAACACATGATCCGGAGGTCAGGGAGGATAAAAGAAATAGAAAGCCATATTATTAGATGTAGGGAGAGAAAGGGAAGATGTGTAACACCCCCAAATTGGGTCGCAGCGGAATAAGGGTCCGGGGCGTGTTACTTCTCAGATCAATAACACAAGATAATATAAGAACGACCAAAAAGTCGTTTAAAACTGATACATTAGATTTAATAAAGTATGTGTTACAAAAGCCCGAAGCTTTACTTGTTATTATTACAAAGATTTCCAGCCCATAACAGATATACAAAATGTAATGCGACTAAATCTTTAATGCATGACTTCAAAATATAACCACCAATGTATCTCGCACTCGTGCTTAATGTCCTCCTGAAAAACATTGCATTTAAATACGTCACATAAAGTTGGTGAATTCATAGGTTTAGTAAATGTTTATGCATGACCGGCAAGACTTTCCCGTGATAATGCAACAGATGCAATCATCACAAAATGTATTTACGTTTTATAAGTCATGACACGAAGCTCGACTAAATGAATAATTATATAAAATTATTGCCTACATTGCCGTGATGATGTTCAACCGTACATCAAAATTGACATGATATACTGTTCGTTTCCAGTGATAGCTAGTACCCGACGGGGAGGTCAATCCCAAATAGATCTATAATCATTCGCGCTCACATTCCAGTAATTGACAGTTCATGATTCATGGGCATAGTGGGTTATCGCTACTTAGGCAAAACGTAATCATGATAAAATGTACACTTGCGTCCAATTTGTAAAACATGCATATGTTTCTCACCCCAAAAACTTGTAAATCAATAATTGTAAAACATAGGGCTATGAACTCACCTTGAGTGAGTAAATTGATAATAATATATCCCAAATAAAAATGCGTCACGCTAACGCCCGAATGCAACCTAGTTAATATAGGTCGAATCAGTATTCAAGTACGTTGTCTAACAACAACCATATATAATCCTATATAGTTATCATCGTACTATCATTCGGGCTATCATAATTAAGAGGTCATGACATGACGTACGAGGAGTTAGGACACTTTAAATCGTAAATCCAACAACTCGTCAATACGCCATCCGAAGAAGCCTCATTATGAAATTCCCTAGTAATATAGCACTTTGATACTTTACATTATATATTTTATATAGCTTATATCACCATCTGTTTCGTTTAAGTGAAATGTATTTATAAGTAAATCGTTTATAATTACGTCTTAGCAAAAATGACATAAACTTGTCGTTTTAAGTCCGTTTTCTCTCTCGTTTTTACGCCTCGCTTTCGTATTAAGACGATGTCATAAAATAAATTTTTAGGTTTTTGAGATTCTATGATGAATAGTGTTTTTACTGTTCATAACAGCTATAAAATCGTTTTTATACTTTTAATTAACGTAAAACCCGTTTTAGTCGTATCTTATTCGTTATAGCTCCGTTTTTAGCGATTCTTTCGAACACGTTCTCGTAATTGAAAGTTTTATCATATTATTGATGTTTACAAAGTATAAGGTTTCTGCCCTGAATAGTATATTTTTATAAATTTGTTTTATAATTATTTAGCGTCGTAAAACTCGTAAACTAGCGTTTTGATTCTTGTTATTAATAGTTTTTCGAGTTTCTATCTTTTAGAAATCCTCTTGTGATGTGAGGACTTGGGGGGGGATATCTTATAAACCTAAAAATAAGCTGTAACAAATTCGAACCAAAACAGAAAGTTTTGAAGTTTGTGATTAAGACATGTTTTAAGCTTGATTTTTGTACCATTAAGCTTCAACACCTTGTTACAACTACTTTACAACATTTATATTATTTTGTTCTTACATATTATAAAGTCCATTAGTTCATATTTTATCCATGGTTCAAGACAACAAGTCCTCAACCTCACTTTTAATCACAACTTTATAAAAGAAACCCTAATTTGTACATATTCATTTTTATACTTAACCAAGTGTGTACAAGAGTTATAATTTCATTTTAACATCATAATAGCATCCATATAACATGTAAATAAGTTCACAAATTCATTGATCATAAGTAAATAATCCCTTTCTCATATTCAAAGTATACCCTAAAAAATGGTGATTTAGCTAAATAGAGCATATGAACACATAAAATCTTAGTTATGAAATGATTAAGCTTTTAAATAACCTTGTATGGATGAGTAGATGAAAGAACAACAATCACACCCTTGTGATTAACAACCTTGGCTTGAAAATATAAGGTGAAAACCCTAATTTCAACCAAAACCCTAATCTTGCAATATCTTGATAAAACCTTTTCAAAGCTTAACCAACCCTTCAATTCTTCTTAGAATACCTTAAGTATGATGTGTGTATGCTTGTATGATGATAGAAAATCAAGCAATGGATTGCTCAAAATAAGGGTTTTGAGCCGTGGGTTAGCAAGAGAGACAAAGAGATTGATTTTTGTGATTTTTGCAAAGAAAAGTCTTGTGTGAGTTTTCTATGACCCTTGCATGCCTATTTATACTACTTGGTAGATATTATGAGATATTATGGTGTCTAGTTGAAGTATGCAAGGTGGCAAGGCTTGGAACTCTTAGAAAGATGACTAGGGCTTATCTTGGATAAGACTTGGCTAGTCATGGTTCAAGTGGATGCAAGATGCATGTATGAAGATATTTTGTGAAGCTTCTTGGTGACTCTTGGCTTCCTAGTCATACATGTACACGTTTTTATGCTAGGGGAGGGCTTGGAAATATCTTTTGATCTTTTACTTAGTGTATAATTGTATTATTTGAAGTATAATGTAGTATAGATTTAATAAAATGTATAACTTGCACATGGTAGAGTTTGATTTGAATTCTTTCATGAGGAATATGTATAAAGTGATAAATACTTGAAGTTTTTTGATTATTTTGTGTATTGGGTATAATCGTGGGTATTCGTTTAAGCGTAGTTAGGTTTTGGTGCTTCCGGGAATGCCGAAACGCATTTTATCGCGAAACGTAAGCATTTTACGTAACCAATAAAAATAAGATGAACAAAGTTGATAATTATCCTCATAATAATCATTTAACACTTGCTTGATGTAAACGTTTAATCGTTTAATGCCCGTTTACATTGAATGATCATTTTTAGTTTACGCGATTTAGCTTAACGATTACGATTTAAGAGCAAACGCGTAAAACCCTAAAAATAAATTGTGAATTACATAATGTCGTACAATGACCTAAAACACGAGGTGTTATAGTCTTCCCCCGTTAAATGAGCCTTGTCCTCAAGGCTTATGACACGGCACTTGACGACGGTGCGATCTTGGTGAAAAGGTGTGGATATTTCTTCCTGAATTGATCTTCCCGTTCCCATGTAAACTCAGGACCTCGCCTAGAGTTACATAGAACTTTGACAATTGGGACACAGCTTCGCCTCAATTGTTTGACTTCACGATCCATGATTTCTACAGGCTCTTCAACAAAATAGAGCTTGTCATCCACTTGGAGTCCTTCCAACGAAACGACTAATGGATCGTCAGAATAACATTTCTTCAAGTTGGATACATGAAACGTATTGTAGACCCTGCTCATCTCTTGATGAAGCTCAAGCTTGTAAGCAACGGATCTAACCTTTTTCAACACCTTGAAAGGTCCGACATATCTGGGGTTTAACTTCCCCCGTTTGCCAAAACGTACGACCCATTTCCAAGGCGAAACCTTAAGCATAACTTTATCTCCAACTTGAAACTCCATCAGTTTACGCTTTAAGTCGTCGTAGCTCTTTTGTCGATCACGAGCGGTTTGAATCCTTTGTTTGATTTGGATGATCCTCTCCGTTGTTTCTTACACTAATTATGGACCAGTGAGTTGAACTTGTCCAACCTTGGCCCAACACACGGGTGAACGACACTTTCAACCATAAAGTGCTTCAAACGGTGCAGTCTTAATGCTAGCATGATAACTGTTATTGTATGAAAACTCGACTAATGACAAATGTTTAACCCAACCATTTCCAAAGTCGATTATGCAAGCACGTAGCATATCCTCAAGAGTTTGGATGGTTCTCTCGCTTTGTCCGTCGGTTTACGGATGATATGCAGTACTCATATCCAAACTTGTACCAATGCCTTGAAAGTCGACTTCCAGAAAATTTGATGAGAATCGAGGGTCACGATCACAGATTATTGATACAGGTATTCATGCTTACTGACTACCTCCTTTAGGTCATCCTCGCCGTTTATCCAGGGATTCCGTTTCCCTCTTGGCATAAAAATGGCAGACTTCGTAATCGGTCAAACGGATTACCCAAATAGTGTCATAACCCTGCGATGACTTAGGAAGCTTTGTGACAAAATCCATCGTGATGTTGTCCCACTTCCATTCAGGTATATCGGGTTGCACTAACAAACCCGATGGTCTCTTATGTTCGGCTTTGACCTTAGCACATGTCAAACACTTGCTAACATAGGTGGCGATGTTTGCCTTCATATTGGGCCACCAGTATAGCTTCTTCATGTCTTGGTACATCTTGTCAGGAACCGGATGTATTGTGTATTTTTTGATTTATGGGAACTCGTGCATGATTACAGTCGTAAATCGCCACTAACAAGGTAACCAAACTCTGCCATTGAGGATAGAGTTTCCATACGTACGCGGTTCCACTTTTCTGTTCTGAATTTTCTTCCGGATCTTTTGAATTCTCAAACTAACATACCTCCATAATCCTCCTTCTTGATGTTCTCTCAGCTTTCTTGCTTCTGGCTGGCGTTCAGGATTTGTTTAGGAAGATCAAGCCATTAGTTCATTCACTAATGCCCGAACCCTTTGGGGTTCTCGTTTCCTTCCTGCTCAGAGCATCAGCACAACATTCGCCTTCTGGTGATATCGAATTTCACAATCGTCTTGTTATTTCTAGTAATCACTAGCAACTCTAACCAGCGACGTTGACCTTCATATTAAAATCCTTCTGATCAAGAATGTGTTGTAAACTCTTATGATCAGTGAACACTGTGCACTTGGTCCCGTACAGATAGTGCCTCCACATCTTTAGAGCGAACACTACTGCCCCAAGTTCTAAATCATGTGTTGTATAGTTCTTCTCATGAATTTTTAACTGACGTGATGCATAAGAAATCACCTTTTCTCTTAGGCTCAAACAGCGCCAAACCTTCTTTGAAGCGTCCAGTATGCCCCCCCCCTTTTTCCCCCCCCCCCCCCCCCCACTCCCCCCCCCCCCCCTTTTTTTTTTCCTGCGATAAAATCTTCGCTTCCCTCAGGTAAGGCTAGGATTGGTGCACTACACAGCTTCTGCTTCAATAGTTGAAAAGCTGCTTCTTGTTTATCACCCCAATCAAACTTGACACCTTTCTGGGTTAGTTTGGTCATTGTTTTGGCCTCATCTTTGAAAAAACCCTTCGTAAATCTTCTATCAATAGCCGGCAAGGCCAAAAAATTGGCGATCTTGTTGGTGTTTTAGGAGACGCCAAATCTTGATAGATTCTATCTTGGCCATGGGTAACGTGAATACTTGACAGTCATTCACATGTCGAGGAATTGTACTTCTGGGATCCAGTATGTCACACTTAGAGATCTTGGCATTACAATTCTTCCTTCTTAAGTAATTTTAAGATTTGCTAGATGTCCCTTCATGGTTCCTTCTTACTTTTGGAGTAGATCAGATGTCATCGTGAAGACAATTACAAACTTGTCCCTGGTTTGGTATTTCACACCCGGTTCATAAGATCCATGAACCGGCTGGTGCATTAGTTTAACCAAAAGGGCATAAACTTGGATCATAGTGACCGTATCGAGTCCTGAAGTGCTAGTCTTGAGGATGATCTCTTCTCGAACTCTCACTGGTGATACCCCGACTCAGATCGATCTTTGAATAATATACTCGAACCTTGCAGATGGTCGTAATAGGTCGTCAATCCTTGGGAGTGGGTATCGGTTCTTTACCGTTCAATTTGTTCATTCTCTTTAGTCGATATCACATCGGAAAGAACCATTTTCTTCTGACGATAGACGAGCTCCCCAAGGTGAGGAACTTGGTCTTAGTGAAGCCTTGTCCGTAAGTTCTTGTAGTTGCTCGCTGTCCCTTTATTACGACGGTTGCTATTCTATTTATGGTGCCCGTGCTTACAGGTGCAGCACCATGGTACCTAAATCGTTCTAAATTACTACTTGTCGAGTGGGTGGTATAGCCGGCAAGTCATCGGGGAAAAACTTTAGGAAATTCCCGTCACAACTTGGAAAGTCTTCATTAGTCGCTTCCTGTTGTATTATCTTCGTCATTGGTGCGGTGATATTGCTAAGAATACGTGACGTCCTTTTGCTAAATACTCTTGAGCCTTTTGTAATGACGATGATTGCTCAATCGAGTCCCGTGATTTGTTGCTGACTTCCATCACCATCGAAAAGATTAAAATTCTCGTCTCCAAAAGGACTACGAACGATCTTTTCCGCACAGCGATAACGCATTGGTATTTTGCCAAACCAATCACATACCAATGATTACGTCAAAAACTACCCAGTTCTACGCGGCATTAGGTCTTATGTTGAAAGAATTGATTTTAAGAAAGTTTTACACGTACACCCCGGAATAATAGTGTTTAACCCCACATTCGCCCGTCGGCTAGCTTCGACATCGTAATCATGATTAATGCAGTGGAGTGATAACAATTCGAGAGCTAAATGTAGTAGATACAAAACTCCTATCGGCACCAGTATCAAATAAAATAGATGCATAGCGATTGTTTAGGAGAAACGTACCCGTAACGACATTGTTGTCCGGGTTTGCCCCTGTATTTCCCACAGCGTACACCTTTGTCGGAGCCTTGGCATTTCCATCCCGATTACCCCGATTGTTGTTGTTCTTCAATTTCGGACAATCCCTCTTGATATGTCCCTGAGCACCACATTCAAAACAACCATTGCCCCCCTGATTAGCCCCAGGGTTGGCATTTTTGGGAGTCTTGCAGTCACGAGCTAAGTGACCAAATCGGTTGCACTTGTGGCATTTTGAAGCACAAGGACCGTAGTGGTGATAGTTACACTTAGAACACCAAGGTCTAGGTCCTTCGTATTGTCCCCTGTCAACATTCCCTGCGGCATAGGCCCTTCCGGTGTTTTGCCTCTTGTTTGCTTGCTGAATCTGGTTGTTCCGGGCAGAGTCCTCAGCTTTTCTTTTGTTATCAGCCAGACGTTCAACATAGGCCTTGGTTTTGTCCTCCATTAACTCGGTAGTAAACTCAATAACCTCTTGCATAGTTTTGATTTTGTTTGCTTTACGCTACCAAGCTATCATATCGGGCAGGCCCACCGATATTATCTTCTATTTGGTCTGACTCTTCCGAAAACATTTCTGGCAACATCCAAGCTTGTTGTGAATCGTAGATTATAGGCCACTACATCGGTGCTTAACTTAAGGATTCCACATCTCAGCCTCTATTTTCTTGATCTCGCCCCTTTGTGCTGTATTTATAGTTTCATCTTTTTCTTCAATGTTGCACATGGCATGGCATGAGACTGCCTCAGGAGTTGTGCGTCTTACATGGGCATCTCACCATGTAAGAGCATGTCTTGCCAGAGGTCAAGTCGCAAATTTGACTTGACAGCTATTGTGCAAGTGCTAATATGAACACAGAACTCATCCTTCTCAAACCATCGGGTTAGTCCAACAACTCCCTCGTGCCCTTTGAAGTTCAATGGGTTGGCTGTTAGGAAGTCCGGGTAGGTGCCATTCACGAGCACTTGCACAGGCCTTCTGATACCTACTCCTGAAGAATGGCTATCATCACCATTCCTGGTTGTATCACGTGCTGCCAGTGCAGCCGTAACACCTTCGTTAATCATGGCCTGCAGTTGGGCATTGGTGACCGAAGTGGTGGTAGTAGGGTCTGTGACTGGTGGGGGAGTTGTGGTGACTGGTGGGGGAGTTGTGGTGACTGGCCTTGACCTCGTGGTTCTTGTGGGCCTTCCTCTTGGTGCCATTTTCTTAAATCACAAGAAAACATAACACCCGTTAGATTTCAAAAATCTTAACCATAACCCGATGTATACATAATGAATAAAACGAGATCACAACACAAGGTGAAACACAAATAGTATTGAAATTACACTCGACAATTCATTCACAATAACTCGTTTTCATATAAAACGTAATCAATCCTTTTCATATATAACTTGGATTAATATTACATGTTGTTTATATACAAACGATCATAACAACTAGGTTAAGAACAAACATACCTAAAGCCATACTAGCCGAGATATACCCGTACATTAGTTTTGCTATACACGATAGCTAATTAAAACAAAAAGATCTATTCCGCCTGCTAGCTGGGAATAACCCATAATACTTAACAGGCTGCATAGCATAGCTACACATAACCAAAATCTAGGAACAACTACCAGCCTCCTCTGGTGCATCGGGCTGTGCCGGACCTTCTGCGGGTCCCTGCTGCCTCTGAAACTCAGCCATCTGTGTCTGTAGCCCCTTTAGCAGCTTTAGTGCCATAGTCAACTGAACTTGTCTCTGGTGGTCTGCTGCCTGTAATCCAGAAATCAATGCACGCTGTTCCACTACTGTAGTTACGTTAGGCCAAAACATGTCTTGAAAATGTATCGTCGCTATGTCTATAGAAAAATCACCAGGCCTCATGGGCCATCCAGCCTCCTCTCGACCTATAACTGCCTAGGTATGATGGGTGAATAGGCTATCACTATTCTTAGGTTGAATCGGCTCTCAGCTCAGACCGATGTCTCGGCATCCTAATCAAAACCATGCATGATGGTAGTCCTGATCAAAAGTGGTAGAGAGGATCGGTAATATTCCGGTTGACTCCTCTATGGTGGTTGGTGCGATCTCCTCGATGGCTTCCACCAGACCATCCCACTCATCCGTGATGCCATAGTCTAACTCCCTAGATATCGGACATCCAGGATGTCTAGGAGCGTCATCTACCATATCGACAAATTTATAAAGGTCTTCCCTTGCTATAACATAAGGGTCTTCCCTTGGTATGGCAGGTACATCATGGGTCTAGAGCATCGACGCTGAAGTCTCCCCGACCTAGTTAAATAGGGGTAGGAGAAGCAAGACGAGGGCCTCTTCAAGGAGTAACAACTCCGAATCTCAATACGGTGGGCTAATAGGTGGAGATAGTATTTTGGGAGGTGGTGGAGATGGTGTTTGGGGAATTGGTGAGTATGAGGATATAAGATTATAGAGTCGGTACGATCACTAGGGTAAAGCGTCAACTTGTAGAGTCGACTAAAGCTAGGTGCTCCTCATCTCATCCTCCTATTCATCAATCTCCTATGTCAGCAGGATAGTAGGCTGGGTCCTCCTCAGGATCTCTCCTCTGGATCTGTTCTGGAACTTGATTTCACGATCCATAATTTCCACTAGTTCTTCTACAAAGTTGAGTTTGTCGTCAAGTTGAAGTTCTTTCATTGGAATGATGAGAGATTCCTCAGATAAGCATTTCTTGAGATTAGAAATGTGGAAAGTATTATGGGTACTACTAAGCTCTTCAGGAAGCTCTAGTTTATATGCCACTGGGCCAATTCGTTGAAGGATTTTGAATGGTCTAATGTATCAGGGATTAAGCTTTCCTCATTTTCCAAATCAAAAGATACCTTTGCGAGGTGATACTTTCAACATAACACGATCGCCAACTTGGAATTCTAAAGGCTTTCACCTTATATTGGCATAACTTCTTTGTCGATCTCTTGCAGCTTGCAAGTGTTGACGAATTTGTACGATCTTTTCAGTGGTTTCTTGAATTATTTCTGGTCAGGTGAGTTGAGAATCTCCAACTTTGGCCCAGCAAATAGGTGATCTACACTTTCGACCATAAAGTGCTTCAAACGGTGTTGCCTTGATACTGGTGTAACACCCCCAAAATGGGTCGCAGCGGAATAAGGATCCGGGGCGTGTTACTTATCAGATCAATAACACAAGATAATATAAGAACGACAAAAAGTCGTTTAAACTGATACATTGGATTTATTTAAGTATTTGTTACAAAAGCCCGAAGCTTTACTTGATATTGTTACAAAGATTTACAGCCCATAACAGATAAACAAAATGTAATGTGACTAAATCTTTAATGCATGACTTCAAAATATAACCCCCAATGTATCCTTCGCACCTCGTGCTTAATGACCTCCTGAAAAACATTGCATTTAAAACGTCAACATAAAGTTGGTGAATTTCATAGGTTTAATAAATGATCATGCAGGACCGCAAGACTTTCCCTGTGATAATGCAACAGATGCAGACATCACAAATGTATTTACGTTTTCCTAAGCTCATGACACCGAAACTCGACATAATTGAATACAATATATAGATATATATTGCCTACATTGCCCGTGATGATGTTCAACCCTTAACATCCAGTATCCGACATGAAATACGTTCGTTTCTAATGATAGCTAGTCACCCGAACGGGGAAGTCATCCCAAATAGATCTATTTATAATCATTCGCGCTCACATAATGTAATCCACGACTACATATATGTAATTTAACAGTTCATGATTCATGGGCACAGTGGGTTATCGCTACTTAGGCAAAACGTAATCATGATAAAATGTACACTTGCGTCCAATTTGTAAAACGTGCATATGTTTCTCACCCCAAAACTTATAAAGTATGATTAAAGTAAAACGTGGGGCTATGAACTCACCTCAAATGAATTTGAACAGAGTATATCACTACTGATAAAGCGTCACGATAAAGACTGAATGCAACCTAATAAAGTATAGGTCGATTAAGAAGACTGCTAAGCATACAGACGAATAGTACACAATACAATGCCACATATATACTTGTAGTGAATTTTGATAAAATCATTGATGTATTTAGGATATAATAAAGGTTTTGATCTTTTATAATTAACATTGTACTATCGTTTGGGCTATCATTAAGGATAAAGGTCATGACAGTAAGTTTGAGGAGTCTAGGACACTTTAAATCGTAAATCCAGAACTCGTCAATACGTTACTCCGAAGAGGCCTCAATATCCTTTATAAAATTCCCTACTAATATAGCACTTGTAGTTAAAAATTGATATTTTAAATCATAAAGAAAAATGTTTTGAATATATAATTATAAAAGTAGATTAAAAGAAACTAGTTTTGAGAAATAAGTAGTTATAACTTGAACTGTACGTATCAGATTCGTTTCTCAACAAAATAACTTGATTCCGGAGTCTATGATTATCTAATAAGACTCTACTTTTCAAATATATAAGTTATTTTAACCACTTGTTTTATCAATAATATTTTATACTCAATATGGGAACAATTAGGGTTTTATGAGTTTTGAATATGTTTACATAATATTTTCAATAAAACAAGCATAACAAGTATAGATATGATCATGGCATGCATATATAAATGTAATAAGAGTATAAGGATGATAATGGAACCTTGTTTGAAGATTATAACAACACTTAACAAGTTTTTCCCAAAATCAAGATCCAAAAGTTCCAAGCTTAACTTCAAAAACACTTTTCTTGCAAAATCTTTTCCAAACTTAACCAAATCTTCAAATCTTCTTAGAACACCTTAGGAATGATATAAGAACACTTATATGATCAAGAAAAATCAAGCAATGGATTGCTTCTTGGAGGTGTTTTGAGCCGTGAGCTCTAATGGGGTAAAAGAGGGTTTTGTTTGATTTTTCAAGTAAAGGTAGAAGTGTAGATGTGGTTTTCTCTTAACCCTTGCACTCCTATTTATACTAGCTAAGATCCTTAGCATATTCCTTGGTCACTTGAGCCTTTGCAAGGTGTCAAGTGGTATAGCACAAGGTTTTGAGAAACAATGGGTTGGTTTTGGCTAGTCATAGCATCAAGTGGTGAAAGGTTCATGCAATGAAGGTTCTTATTGATGTCATGGTGACCAAAGGCCTTCTAGATGGCTTACATACACGTTTTTAAGGGTTAGGGTAGGATATGTATGCATTTGTTCATTTATCTAGTGTATATATGTATATATAAAGCCTAAAGTAACATATGTTTAATTAAAAGTATAACTTGCATATGTAAATGTATAATTTCAATTCCTTTAATATGAAAATGTCTAATGTGATAAATATATTGAGTTTTAATTATACTTTAAGTATTGAGTTCAAATTGTGGGTATTCGATGAAGCGTAGATAAATTAACGTGCTTCCGGGAAGGCTTAAACGCACTTTATCGCGAAACGTAAACATTTTACGTAACCAACAAAAATAAAATGTGCAATGTTGATAATTATCCTCTTAATAATCATATAACACTTGATTGATGACAATATTTAATCGTTTAATGCCCGTTTACATTGTATGATCATTTTTAGTTTACGCGATTTAACTTAACTTTTACAGTTTAAGAGCAAACGCGTAAAACCCTAAAAATAAATTGTGCATTACATAATGTCGTACAATGACCTAAGTTACGAGGTGTTATATTATGCACCTCCTCATCTTATTTGTCCAAAAACCCAAGCCCAATCAAACCATACCTATTTGTTCTCCTTTGCATGCAAATACCCCCGCGATGGTGCGGTCTTGTGAATGAGGTGGTGATATTTCTTCCAAGAACGGATCTTCTCGTTTTCCCACGTAAAACTCAGGGCCCCGCACTAAGTTCCATCGAACCTTGACCAATTGGGACAACGGCTTCTCCTCAATTGTTTGACTTCACGTATCCATGATACTATCAACCCGGCTCCTCAACAAAATGAACAATTTCATCACTTAAATGGGAGTCCTCCCAAACGGACGACATAATGGATCGTCAGGAATAAATTTCTTAAGTACAGGATTACATGAAACGTATTGTGGACCCTGCCTCAGCTCTTGAGGATGCTCAGCTTGCTAAGCACGGCTCCAACCTTTTTTCAACACTTAGAAACGTACCGACATAAACTGGGGTTATAACTCCCCCTTTTGCCAAACTACGACCACCCTTTCCAAGGCGAAACCTTAAAAGCATAACTTTGTCCCAACTTGAAACTCCATTAGCTTACGTTTTAAGTTCTGGCAGTAGCGCTTGTCGATCGCGAGCGGCTGGTGCTCCTTGTGCTTCTGACTTAATGATTTCTCTCTGTTGTTTCTTCGCACTAATTCTGCGACACAGTGAGTTGAACTTAAAGCCCACAAAGCCATACACGCCAGCAGCACAGGAGAAAACGACATATTCGACTCAATAAAGTAGCTTCAAAGGGTGCAGCCTACAAAGCTAGCGTGATAACTGTTATTGTATTGCAGAACCTCAGGACCGAAAAAAAAAAATGGCAACAAATGTTTAAACCCAATCCATCTTTCCAAAGTCGATTACGCACACAGCACGGTAGCATACCTCAGAGATGTTGGCTAGTCCTCCAACTTTGTTCGTACAGTTCTTCACCGGATGATTTGCAGTACTCATATCTACAACTCTTACACCAAAGCCTTCTGAATGAACACTTCCCAGAAAAATTTGATGAGAAATCGAGGGTCACGATCACAGAAATTGATACAGTATTCCATCTTACGTGACTACCTCCTATTAGTCACAATCCTCGCCACAGTTTATTACACAAGGTATCCGTTTCCCTCATGGCATAAAAATGGCAGAACTTCGACATCTATCAACGATTACCCAAATAGTTCATTAACCCTAGCGATGACTAGGAAAGACTTTGTGCAAAACCATCGTGATGTTGTCCACACTTCCATTCAGTATATGGGTCTGCACACTAACAAACCCATGGTCCTAATAAGTTCGCGAAACTTTGACCTTAAGCACATGTCAACACACTGCTAACCATAGGTGGGCGATGTTTTGCCTCATACCGTACGTCGGGTCTCCCAGCACCTATAGCACAACATCATCAGCTGACATACATAGCGTACCCGAGATCATTGACATCCTTCTACGAGTCCCGCATACAGAGAAGATGATCTGACACCCAGGGATGTATTCGATTGAGATTTTCACATTTATCCACGGATAACTAGCACCAAGCGCGTGATTAACACACTCACCTCTTATAATTCGTGGCCACAGATAATCCGTGTACAACTAACCTCCTGAGCAATTGTTAGAGAGCCATTAAAACGTACCTCCAACTCAGCACGGTTTCCTCTACGCTAATGTGACCTCTAGCCAACTCTCTCTCCGAGCTTCTCACAATCTTTTCTCTGCCACACCGCGCGTTATGAGGCTTTTTGACTTCCCAAGTACTATACCATCTAGACAGTGACACAACCGAGCACCGAAAGAAAACTCATCCCTCCCTCTCTATACAAGATGTTCTCCAAAGCTTTCTGCTTCTGCTGTGCCGAACGCAGCCTTCCGGACTTTTCTCTTGTCTACGGCGGGCAATGGTTGTTTTGAATGTGGTGCTGGCAGGGACAGACACAAGAACCCCAAAGCGCGCGACGCGTAACATCATGACGCCTAAGCCTGACCGAACGTCTTACAATGTAAGTGGACTCGAATCCTCCCTAGACTAATCCCTGGATCCTGGTACGACTATCCAGGGTTAGGCATAGCAAAATGCCATCAGACAGCACCATCCGCCTCGACAACCACGCGTAGGTGTGAATAACAGCGCGCTATGACTTATCACGAGAATATTCGCTAACAGTCACTCAGCAAACTACTACCAACAAGACCAGCACAGCGCTAATGCTCGTCTTAGCATGCGCATAATGTATATTTCAACCTCCCCTTTCTATAAGATCAATCCGAACTAAGAGCATCTTCGTAGGTTATTTGTCACATACTCTTCGAGATTTACAATCCAGATGTCACACGGTCCTGGCATCGAGAGAATTGGGTCCACACCGTACAGCTATATTCTATTTTGTAGCCTCTACTTCCATACCACACCTTATATTAGTGCTCACACACACTATATATATTTACGCAACACTACGCGCGAGTATGCACTACCTACCCAAAGTTCTCTATTTCTAAAGCATTCGCATGATCTTGGTTATAGTATCTCAACCCATCTCAGCATTAGATCATAGAGTTATGATGTCGAGAAAACTTTAGCCGTCACGGTGAATTGATTCTGAGGTTATAACCATCTCTATTATTTACGGACTGGTGGCGTCTTTTAGACTTAACTTTATCTTACAATAGTCATCTCATCTATACAAGCATACAAAAGATCACCTACTTACTTTTCAATCTTTACTGCGCGCATCAACCACGCAGCGGTAGCAACAAGGTAGTTTGGCGGCTCCTAAAATCATTGGTATGACGATTGCCTTGCTTTATATAGGCGGCACAAAGCACAAAATACCTGATCGATAGACACGCTATCTTCTAAGTCCGTGCTGTTTGCGGAGTAAGAAGCAGTTCGTAATCTCCCCTTCTTGACAGAGACATAAATTCTGTAAATCGTGGTCGAGGCGACAGGAAGGCAGCAAAGAAACAGCAGAGGGCTAGCAGAACAATAAACAGGATTGCCACGTGCACGATGACACACAACAAAACACAGCCAATAAACTACGAGACAGGAACTTGTCTTTATTGCTTATCATATTTTATAATTGGTGCTAATTATCATTCTGTCATACAGTAAGCTTTATCATGCCTTTACTTTGTTTCAATAGTTTGAATCTGAAAAATGGCTTTTCTTCCTTTCGTCTCTTCTTGCTTCTTTGTATAATTGTTTTTAATATATTCATTCAATATATTATCCACATTCAATATTCACTCACTAATGTCTAACTTTATCTATACATCACCACAACAAGCTACAATCTCTATCTCCAACTTTATAGCCAAACAATATAAATCACAAACAACTAACATATAATAAAATCAAAAAATTTTTTAACTATACCAAATACATACGGAATCAGGAATCTTCACATCAAACCGGATCTATTATTTAATATATTCCACAATCAAAATAAATAATCATTATCATAGTATTTCAACTTGACTCTAATATTACGTAATCCATATTTAATATATTCTCATCAGTCATTGATCAATACGCAATCACTATCACCACATTCAAATTCGTTTCTAACATTACTGCTTACTAAAAAGAAGAGAGGAACAAAGCGCACAAATCTGTGTAACTAAAACATAAAACTACAAAGAAAAAAAAAGAACTCTCAAGAGTATTTCTTTATTATATACCCTACTCCTGACGCCTATCCATAAGCCTCTGTATCCGCATATTTTTCTTTTCGTCAATTATCTAAAGTTTCTTTAATCAATTCTTTAACGGAATATAAAGAAAAGCTAAGCCGTGCTCAAAGATTTCTTTCAATAATAATGGATGGGTGTGTCACTCTGGCTTCCTATTTCTTAACTTTTCTATATTTTTTCTTCCTTCATTCTTATCTTCTTGTTTAATCACTTCCCTTTAAATCTCTTATAATTAGCAAAAATACATACACATTATATTCATAACATTAGATATTCTAATATAAAAATAATTAAATAATTCATATTAATCTCTAAAATCTCAATTTTTTCAACTATTAAAAAGCTGCCTTTTCTTGTTTAATAAAAAATTTAATATATATTCATATTCTAATATAGATAATCTTTTCCATAATCTTTAATCACATACATGACAATCTTCTATATAAATCATCTCTTCAAAAAAAAAAAATACATAAAAAAAAAACGCAAAAACAGAAAATCAAATAACAAAAATGAAAAGCTGGCTATCACTTTCTCTTGTTATTACTCACAACAGAACATCCAACAAATAATAAATATCACCATTCAATAATCTTTCAAAACATAAAATCTATTACAATTTCATATATACATACAATTAATTATATATATATTATCATAAATCAAAAATTTCAAACTAATAATATCCAAATCTTAAATCTATTATAAATACCAAATAATCCCACTAATCCCATATATAAATTAATTCAGCGCCGTATTAATTTATCATTACTAAAATCCTAAACATACCTATAGACAACATAACGATAAATATTCTACTTAAAATTCATCCTTCCTTATAGACATAATAATAATTAATATATTATTCCTAATTAACGACTCGATCACTCTCATTTCCATATCATATCTCACTTATCTTAATAATCCATATTATACCTTTAATCTTAAAAGATTACAAAAATAAATCAAAAAAACTAAAATTAATCCTATATAATTTAACACATTATAATATAAAAATCAAATCCATCATAACTCGAAATCATCACAATAAATACTATCAACTCTATTTAATATATTTAATCACATAATCTATCAACTCAATTAAATAATAAATAACAATATTCAATATTATATATTAATCACACTATATCTACATATCAAATATTACATAAAATTATCTCTACTAATCTCGTTTAAATCCTTAATCAATTAATAATTTTATATACTTAAAATTTATATATTTAATTAAATAATATTATATACCAATTTTATCAAATACACTTTAAATTTTAAACATTTAATTCACACAATATTAATACTATATCTAAATTACTACTCACACAATATTATCACCCTGAATATTGATAATTTACTTTACCAACCCCTCACTTAATTCTAAAAATCTCAAATTAAAATATCAAAACTACAATCTCTAAAAAAATAATAAATATTAAAAAATCTCAATTTATAAATTTTATCCTTCGTTTTAATATTATAATTAATAAAAATCCTAACTTTACATCATTAAAAATTTAAATTATACGATATCATAAAAAACATATTTATATAACAATTTCATTATATTTTCACAACATACTTTCCCACCAATTATTCCAACATACTTAAATATCAACATATTTAATAAACTAACCCAAACACAAAAAATCACAACAGAAAAATACATAAATTTTTTTACTTACCTTACTCTAAATCCTCAAAATAATTCAGCAAACCAATGTTACAAGGATCGAACGAACAAAACACATAAATATCAACAATCTATCACGAACAAAGATACAAATCGATCACAAAAAAACAAAATAATCCAACAAAAACATACACAAAAAACAGACACCCAACCAACAAACAATAACAACTCATGCATCAAAAACAAATATTGCCTACATCTACATCAATCTCCAAACAACTAACGACAAATTCTTACATCCCTTCCATTATCTTATAAAATAATTATCCCCTTAAACAACGGATGTTTTCCCTTTTTTGATTATGTTATCTTTTCTTTATATTGCGAATACAGCCTATGAGCCAAATCACACACACCAAGCCCGCCCTAACAAACAACACACAATCACGACATTTGTCAAAAAAATTGTCAAAGATCCGCCCCTAAACCACCACAACCCAATTATTAAAAACACTAATCAACAAGGAGCCATAATCGTATAATCAGAACACCGATCCAACAAATCCAATCAAAGCAAATAATCATATAGACAAACAAAAATCTCAAACCTGCCTGGCTAAAAATCCCACAAAAAAAAATCCAAGAATCAAAAAAACATCACAACAAAACAAAAGCACCAAAAATTCCACAGGGGGGGGGGGGGGAGGGGGGGGGGGGGGGGGGGGGGGGGAAAAATCACAACCACATCACAAACCACAAAACACCACCACCCCTCCCCCACACCCAAACCACCCCCCCCCCGCAACATACCATCATCCCTCACCCTCACACCTAAACAAACAACCCCCAACACTCCCCACACACCGCCCCCCCCCCCCGACCCATTTCCTAATCATACAAACAACAACCACCACCCCCCCCACAACATCACCACCAACTACAGCCCCCCAACCCAACCACCTAATCACTACCCCCACCCCTCAACACACCCCCACTACCCCAACCCCCCCCCCCCCCACCAACCCTCACCCACCTCCTCCCAACCCCCCAACCACAACCAAACAAAACCAACCACACACAAAAACCCACCACCCACCACACCCATCCACCAACAAACCACCAAACTCCACACCCAACACCACCACCCCATACCCCACACTCCCCACACCCCCACCTCCCCACACCACCCTCCCACACCACCCACCCACCCCCACCCCCCCCTCCGCCCCCCCCCCCCCCCCCCCTCCGCAACACACTACAAGCCAAAGGGTACTACACCCCACAACCAACTCAACTTCCCCCCCCTCCGTCTCACCTCTCCAACCCAATATCACCCAACCACACCTAAACCACAATCCAAACCCCACCCCCTCCCCTACCATCCCGCCCACCCACCTACCCCCACCCCGCCCCCCCACCCTCCCATCACCCCCTCTCACACCAACCTCCTAACCAAAACACACACAACCAACACTCAAACCCCTCACCCCCCCGCCCCACCCCCCACCCCCCCCCCCCACCACCCCCCCCCCCCACTCACCCCCACTCCCCCAGCACCTCCGCACGCTCCGCTCACTCCAGCTCTCCATACCCTGTACCCTTCATCAAACACCCCAACCAATCCCACTCAGACCTCTACTCACGTCACTCACGGGTCTAATCTTCCTTTTGTCATCACACCCACACGCTGCTGCTACAAAACTCAAACAACCTGCTACTCCCATCTTCCAATCCAACAAAATAAATCAAAATAAGTCCACAAATAATTAAATTTTAAATTCTTATACAATATTCAAAACAACACCATTAAATATCATTATCTAACAAAAAAAAGAACAGGTATTTTGCAAAAAGCTAAAAAATATATCTCCATCTAAAGAAAAAAATATACTATAAAACCGCTCGACCCGCTGCAACCTATAATCCTATCCCCACACTAAGCAACTACAAAACACCCCCCCCCCCCCGCGCCCCCCCCTAGCCCCGCGTATCCAATTCCCACCAATCCACCTCCTTCCACTTCTACAACAACTAAAGTCCCCCCCCACCTCCCATACCAACCCCCCCTCCCCGACACACCACAACACACCAACCACCACCCCAACAATACCCATACCACAACCACACAACCAACCCACCCGCCACACCCAACACTATCCTACCCTCCCACAGCTCTCCGCAACTCTCCCCCCATCCTACCCCTCAGAAATCAACATACAAGCTCTTATATCAATCACCAACCCAAAATAAAAGACTCCACGCAATTATCACTCACAAAACCAACCCCACAAAGCATCCCTGAAATCAAGAAAGAATATCAAAAATACTAATACAAAAAAAAATAACAAAATAAAATAAATCAAAAAAAAAAATAATAATTCCCACACCAACCCGCCATAAAAAATCAAGAAGCTAGCTGTTGCAGATTGATATACACAAACAAAAAAAGAAAGCCCACACACCATAATCCAATGGCCTATTCTTTTTCTTATAGCAAAATAACCATCCACCCCCCAGCACCACCCCACCAACACAGACATAAACACCAGCCCCACCCTCCCTATCACTATCACAATTCATTTCCAAACACGTAAGCACCACTTTATCCTACTCACAAAACACCCCGAACTACATAACTTATAAGAAGCATTAACTTATTTCACTTAACACCACACACACTACGGACTCCCTCTAGGCAAAACATAAAAGCCCGCCTACTACCATCCCCCCAACTTTCTGCCTAGCAACCCACTCACCACCCCAACTAATCCCCTAACACAAATAAAAACTATCCCCGCAAACCAACAACATTCACCTCCGCACCAAAATTATACCCCCCCGACCCCCAACGCAGCCTCACCCCGAAACCCACCTCCCCACGCCCAAGCATCTTTCCTTACTTCTCCAGTACTCCATTCAATATAGTTCAATGAAAAAATAACTTCAACACCAAGAAACACAAGCTAAGCTTGCATTTCTTCTCTCTCTCTCTCTTGTTTAATTATATCCACAATAAATTCACATTAATAATAATGATTCCTCTCATTATCACATCCTATAATTTCAATTCTATATCACCCAACATCCAAACAAATACATACATATATATTATTATATATTAAAAATTAAATATACCTCACTCCACACCAACATCCAGTAATTTCAATTCTACCACACGCCCAGCAAAATCATCAACCTTATATCACACAACTTCTACATCTCATCACCAAAAATCCAACTTACATTATTTCTCAAAAGCTTATATTTGTTTAATAACTCACAAATCACCCTCAACCAAATCCCCACCCTATAAATCAAACTTCAAACTTTGACTAATCACCTAGACAAGGATGGTGTCCAAATTAGCGTATTCTCATCATCAATAGCAAAATACAATCCACAAGACACATTCAAAAAACTTGAGAACCCTCACAGACTCACAAATCACAAATCTACGAACATCAACAACATCATCACCCAAATACCCTTACTCTCCCCCCCTTCGTATTCAACGAATCACCTAATTGATTGCAACACACCCGAATATCACCGCCACCAAGGACGAAGCAAACCCACAGACACACACAAGACTCGATCTCTTGAAGACGTGCCAATTGTTAGGGAATTTTCCTGAAGTTTTTTCCCGAGGACTTGCCCGGTATACCACCCCACGCTCGACAATGAATTTAGAACGATTTGGTAACCTAGTGCTGCACCTGTACATCGGGCACCATATAGATTAGCACCATCCGAAATGAAGGAGCTAGCGGAGCAACTACAGGAACTTACGGACAAAGGGTTCATAAGACCAAGTTCCTCACCCTGGGGAGCTCCAGTCCTATTCATCCAAGAAGAAGAGGTTCTTTCCGGATGTGTATCGACTACAGAGAATAGAACAAATTGACGGTAAAAGAATCCGTTACAATCCCACTCCAATGATTGACGACCTATTCGAACCAGCTGCAAGGGTCGAGTATTTATTCAAAGATCGATCTGAGGTCGGGGTATCACTAGTTGAGAGTTTGAGAAGAAGACATCCTCTAGGACTTTTGCATTCAGAGACTCGATACGGTCACGTATGAATTCCCAAGTATGCCTTTTGGTTTAACTAATGACCAGCCGTGTTTCATGATCTATGTACCGGTGTAGTAAAAACCGTACCTGACAAGTTTTGTAATGTTTTCATTGTTGAATCTTGATCTACTCCAAAAGTAAGAAGGAACATGAAGGACATCTTAGGCAAATCTTAAAATTGCTTAAGAAGGAAGAATTTTGTATCCAATTCTCTAAGTGTGAATTCTGGATCCCTAGAGTACAATTCCTCGAAAACATGTGATCTGACTGTCTCAGATGTAATTACACGTTTGACGCCCTGCCAAGCCAAGATTGATTCTAGCAAGGATGTGGGCTGCCCTAAAACACCAACAAGATTCGCCAATTTTTAGGCCTTGCCGGCTATATAGAAGATTTATCGAAGGGTTTTCAGAAGATAGCCAAAACAATGAACCAAACTACCCCGAGAAAAGGTGTCCAAGTTTGATTGGGGTGATAAACAAGAAGCATCTTTTTCCAACTATTGAAGCAGAAGCTGGGCAGCTGCACCAAACCTAGCCTACCTGAGGGAAGCGAAGATCTATATCGCGATACTGTGCACGCATCAAAGAAGTGTTTGGTCTCGCAGTGTTGATGCAAAGCAGAAAAGGTGATTTTCTAGTGCATCAGCACGGTCAGTTAAAAATTCAATGAGAAGAACTATACACCACATGAACACACAAAAAAATTTAGAACTTGATGGCAGTAGGTGTTCGCTCCTAAAGATGTGGAGGCACTATCAGTACGGAGACCAAGTGCACAGTGTACACTGATCATAAGAGTTTACAACACATTTCTTGATCAGAAGGATATTAAATAATGAGGCAAACGTCATACGTCCGCTGGTTAGGAGATTGGCTCTGAGAGTGATTGAAAATAAAGGCGGGAGTGTAGACATTCGTTATCACCCAGGGAGAGCGAATGTTGTTTGTCGATAGCTCCGAGCAAGGACGGAACGCAACCACTAAAGAGAACGGGCCTTAGTGATGCCTATTGGCTTGGATACTTCCTAAACAAATCCTGACGCCCAGACAGAAGCAAGACAAGCTGGAGAACATCAAGAAGGAGGATGTTGGAGGTATGTTAGTTGAGAAATCAAAAGATTCCGGTGAAATTCAGGAACCCAAAGTTGGAACCCCGTACGGATGGAACTTTATAGCCTCAAAGGCCGGAGTGGTTACCTTGTTATGGCGATTTACAGACTGTAATCATGCACGTGTCCATAAATCAAAATACTCAATACATCCGGTTCTGACCAGAATTACTCACGACATGAAGAAGCTATACTGGTGGCCCCAATATGAAGGCAAACAATCGTCCCACCTATGTTACAAGTGTTTGACATGTGCTAAGGTCAAAAGCCGAACAATAATAGACCACGGGTTTGTTAGTGCGAACCCGAAATACCTGAATGGAAGTGGGACAACACACGATGGATTTTGCACAAAGCTTTCCTAAGTCATCGCAGGTTAAGACACTATTTGGGTAAGCGTTGACCACGAGAAGTCTGCCATTTTTATGCCAATGAGGGAAACGATACCTTGGATAAAACTGGCCAGGATGTACCTAAAGAGGTAGACACGAAGCATGGAATACCTGTATCAATTAACTGTGATCGTGACCCACGATTCTCATCAAATTTCGAAGTCACATCAGAAGGCTTGGGTACGAGTTTAGATATGAGTCTGCATATCATCCGGAAACTGACGAACAAAGTGGAGAGGACTATCCAAACTCTTGAGGATATGCACATTTTTGTTGCGTAATCGACTTAGAGGAATGGTTGGGTTACACATTTGCCATTGGTCGAAGTTCTCATACCATAACAGTTATCACGCTAGCATTAAGGCTGCACCCTTTGAAGCACTTTATGGTCGAGAATGTCGTTCACTGACCTGTTATGCTGGGGCTGAGGTTGGCAAGTTCAACTCACTTGGTCCCGAATTTAGTGCAAGAAACAACAGAGAAATCATTCAAGTCACAGCAAAAAGGATGAAGCCGCTCGCGATCGACAAAAGAGCTACCCAACTTAAAACGTAAGCCAATGGAGTTTCAAGTTGGGGACAAAGTTATGCTTAAGGTTTCGCCTTGGAAAGGGGTCGTACGTTTTGGCAAACGGGGGAAGTTAAACCCCAGATATGTCGGACCTTTCAAGGTGTTGAAAAAGGTTGGAGCCGTTGCTTACAAGCTTGAGCTTCCTCAAGAGCTGAGCAGGGTCCACAATACGTTTCATGTATCCAACTTAAAGAAATGTTATTCTACGATCCATTAGTCGTTCCGTTGGGAGGACTCCAGTGGATGAAAATCAGTCATTTTGTTGAGGAGCCGGTTGAAATAATGGATCTGAAGTCAACAATTGGAGGGCAACCCGTGTCCCAATTGTCAAGGTTCGATGGAACTCTAGGCGGGGCCCTGAGTTTACGTGGGAACGTGAAGATCAGTTCAGGAAGAAATATCCACACCTCTTCACCAAGACCGCACCATCGACAAGTGCCATGTCATAAGCCTTGCGGACAAGGCTCATTTAACGGGGGAAGACTATAACACCTCGTAACTTAGGCCATTGTACGACATTATATAACCCACTAATTATTTTTAGGGTTTTACGCGTTTGCTCTTAAACTGTAAAAGTTAAGTTAAATCGCGTAAACTAAAAATGATCATACAATGTAAACGGGCATTAAACGATTAAATGTTGTCATCAATCAAGTGTTATATGATTATTAAGAGGATAATTATCAACATTGCACATTTTATTTTTGTTGGTTACGTAAAATGTTTACGTTTCGCGATAAAGTGCGTTTAAGCCTTCCCGGAAGCACGTTAATTTATCTACGCTTCATCGAATACCCACAATTTGAACTCAATACTTAAAGTATAATTAAAACTCAATATATTTATCACATTAGACATTTTCATATTAAAGGAATTGAAATTATACATTTACATATGCCATTAGCCGTTTGTAATTACAACATAGTTACTTTAGGCTTTATATATACATATATACACTAGATAAATGAACAAATGCATACATATCCTACCCTAACCCTTAAAAACGTGTACATAAGCCATCTAGAAGGCCTTTGGTCACCATGACATACAATAAGAAACCTTTCATTCATAACTTTCACCAACTTTGATGCTATGACTAGCCAAAACCAACCCATTGTTTCTCAAAACCTTGTGCTATACCACTTGACACCTTGCAAAGGCTCAAGTGACCAAGGAATATGCTAAGGATCTTAGCTAGTATAAATAGGAGTGCAAGGGTTAAGAGAAAACCACATCTACACTTCTACCTTTACTTGAAAAATCAAACATATCCCTCTTTTACCTCCATTAGAGCTCACGGCTCAAAATCACTCCAAGAAGCAATCCATTGTTGATTTATCTGGAACATAATAAGTGTTTTCTAAATCATTCTAAGGTGTTCGAAGAAGAATTGAAGATTGGTTTAAGTTTGGAAAAGATTTTGAAAGAAAAGTGTTTTTGAAAGTTTAAGCTGGAACTTTGTGGATCTTATTTTGGGAAAAAAACCTTGTTAAGTGTTGTTATAACTCCAACACAAGGTTCATTATCATCCTTATACTCTTATAACAAATTTTATATGGATGCCATTGATCCAAAATCTATACTTTTTATGCTTGATTTATATTGAAAATATTATAGTAAACATATTCCAAAACTCATAAAACCCTAAATTGTTCCCCATATTGAGTATAAAATATTATTGATAAAAAAATTGGTGACAATAACTTATATATTTGAAAAGAAGATCTAATTATGATAATCCTAACTCTGGAATCAAGTATTTTGGTTGAGAAACGAATCTGATACGTACAGTTCAAGTTATAACTGCTTATTTCTCAAAACTAGTTTCTTTTAATCTACTTTTATAATTATATATTCAATCATTTTTCCTTATGATTTAAAATATCAATTTTTAACTACAAGTGCTATATTAGTAGGGAATTTTATAAAGGATATTGAGGCCTCTTCGAGTAACGTATGTGACGAGTCTGCTAGGGGATTTACGATTAAAGTGTACCTAGACTCCCAAAGCGGTACTGTCATGACCTTTATCTCATAATGATAGCCCAAACGATAGTACAAGTAGTTAATTAAAAAAAGATCAAAACCTTTTAATTATATCCTATACATTCAATGATTTTAATCAAAATTCACTAGCAAGTATATAGTGGCATTGTAATTGTGTACTATTCGTCTGTATGCTTAGCAGTCATTACCTTAATCGACCTATACTTTATTAGGTTGCATTCAGTCTTTTTTGTTTGTTTTTATGCGCGGAACTAAGTTTATCGTGACGCTTTCAATTCAGCTAGTGATTATACTCTGTTCAAAATTCATTTGAGGTGATTCATAGCCCCATGTTTTACTTTAAATCATACTTTATAAGTTTTGGGGTGAGAAACATATCAGTTTACAAATTGACGCAAGTGTAACATTTTATCATGATTACGTTGTGCCTAAGTAGCGATAACCCACTGTGCCCATGAATCAAGAACTGTTAAATTACATAATTTAGTCCGTAGGATTACCTTATGGTGAGCCAAATGATTATAAATTGATCTATTTGGGATGACTTCCCCGGTTCGTGTGACTAGCTATCATTTTGAAGAAACGAACGTATTTCCCATGTCGGATACTGGATTGGTAAGGGTTAACAACATCACGCAATTAGGCAATATATATCCATATATTGTATTCAATTATGTCGAGTTTCGCTGTCATGAGGCCATAGGATAATGTAAATACATTTGTGATGGTCTGCATCTGTTTGCTTATCAACAAGGAAAGTTCTTGCGGTCCTGCATGGATCATGTTATGAAACCTATGAAATTCCCACCAACTTAGTGTTGCGTTTTAAATGCAATGGTTTTCAGAGGTCATTAAGCAATGAGGAGGCGGAAGGATAACATTGGGGGTTATATTTTGGAAGTCCATGCATTAAGATTAGTCGGCATATAACATGTCGTTTATCCGTTATGGGCTGTAAAATCATTGTAACAATATCAAGTAAGCTTCGGGGCTTTAGTAACCAATACTTAAAATAAAATCCAATGTAGTCAGTTTAAAACGATTTTTTGTGTCGTTCTTATATTATCTTGTGTTATTGATCGATAAGTAACACGCCCCGGATCCTATCCGCGCTGACCCATTTTGGGGGTGTACACGTTGTACTGTGATTGAATGAAAAATATTGTAACTTTTTAAGAATGATTTAGTTAATAAAGATATTTACTTGCTATTAAGAGGATTTAGTTAATACACATTGCCTTCGTTTATGGATGTTTCTGAACAGATACATAGGGAAAAAAAAAAAAAAAAAAAAAAAAAAAAAAAACGAATTTACACAATTGTAACTTTGTTACGTGTATATCATTTTGCTAGAGGATTTTCATTTCTTTTCTCTGACCGGACTTTTTTATTTTGTTTATTGTCACAGACCAGAGATGTGGTGGCTGTAACCATTCACATCCGGATTTGGGTTGCTGTTTAATCTGAGTGATCTTGTTTACTTGTCCACTGACCAGAAACGGTGGTTGGCTGGTACCGTCACACCCCTACCCGAGGGTTAAGGGAACGACTATAAGAATGGTGCACCTTAGGCTGTCACCGAACTTCCTTTAAAAAAATTATATACTTTTAACATATTTGGTGTTTCAGCTATTCCTCATATTCTTAGTGACACAAAAAAGGTATTTTTCACATGAACTATAGGCATACTGAGGTAATCACCAGATCTTTGTTTCAAGAAACTTAAAGATATACCTTGTTTAACTTGCCTAGAAAAAGCTCAAGGATGTTATATTTAAAATCAAAGATACATCATTCAAAGTGTTGTTAAACTTGTTAAATTTTGCGTGTTTCTTATGTTGGTTTATGTACGTGATGTTTCATTTTTAAAAGATATTAGTGATGACATTGACATCTGTTTCAAGTTAGTCAAACAAGAATCTGTAATCCTTCTCCCAGGTAAGATTAATCCCAAATATCATCACTCTTTTGGAGACACCTTTAAGATTGTAAAACTAGTTTACAAATATGTAAATATGCTTGGTTCTGCAGGAGTAACATTCAGTCTAAAAAACAGGGTTCGTATAACATTTGCTGCAAAACCGTCTTCACTGGAAGAAGCTCTTGACACAAATTGTTAATCGACACCAAGTGAAGCAAGTTAATGGAGTGTTCGGCAACAAGTATCAATATAAGTTGCAACCTTTTCACTAAAGTTCTTTTCAAATAAACATTTAAACTCGAATTATCTTTACACCATAGTTTGATCTAATATTGGCCCATTGGGTTCAAGAACACAGATAAGCTTTTAATATTCAAACAATCAAACCACAATAAATTAGATTTATTTGGTTTTGGGCCCAATTGTACTTCCCGTAAGGGTTCAATGTTGCTCTTTTTATCATTAGGACCTGATGTTGGATGATAAAAAATGCTGCTCTCTTTTTTTCTTTTTCTGAGATTTTTTATTTATGCAGTTTATATTTGTACTCATTTATCTGCAATACTAATTAGTCCAACTTTTTTTTCTCTCCAGGAAATATTCAAAAGCATCATGGAAAGTAAGTAGATGATGGCATCCATACAATTACATATACTTGACTCGTTACAATTCGTCAACCTCTAACCAATTTTCTCAACATATTTGAAGTTGTTGTATCCAAAGATGATAGATGTGGCGGTGCCAGCGAATATGGTCTGTGGGTTGCAAGGTGTGGAGTCAAAAGTGGCATGATATTAGTGATATAATTGTACAAGAAAAAATCGCTTATAGAAAAAAAGGTTTTTAAATAAAATGTTTGCGAGATTCGCAATTGTAACTTTCTGATTATCAATGATTAACTTGTGTGTTTCAACACTTGCTGCAACTTAACAATAACAAGTCTAAACAAGAGTTGGTATATACATGAAATTTATAAAGTATATAGATAACACTGAGGTTTATTAGAATGTTCCATTTGCTATGTTTATTTATCTTTGTTGTTGTTGCTAGTCATGTATAAGTCTTCTCATTTTGTAGATTACTACTATCTAATTGTACAATAAGTTAGCCATTGATGCATATGGGTCATGCATATGCACGAGCAAAACACTACCTGGTTTCATAGACAAACACGTATGCTTTTTAATCTTTAATATCAAATGTGATATATCATTGCTTTATATATTTTTTTATATTATCACCTATTTGTTTTTTAATATTCTTATACTTTTCACCCGCGCCCACCCCCCCACCCCGCCACCCCCCCCCCCCGCCCCCCCCCCCCCGCCCCCCCCACCCCCCGCCCCCCCCACCCCCACCGGCAATATCACCGGTGATATTAAAAGGTTAAAAAGTATATTTGTTTGTTTCTAAAATATCACAAGTGATATTAGACATCAAATATGTTTATGAATTATCACAAGTGATATTAGATATGTCATATAAATTATTGCAACACTTGCTTGGTCTTGAGAATACGTCGAGTTTTATCATGAGTTAAAAGCATTAATGTTTGACCCGAATAGCCTGAATAAAATTTTGGACCCGACTAACCCAACCCGAATATGCTTAAAACATTCAACGCACGGCCGCTATCACCCTCGTTATATGACATGTCTAATAGTGATATTTCATAAACATAGTAAATCTCTAATATCACTTGTGATATTTGTTATATGACATTTATAATATCACTTGTGATATTTCATAAACATAGTTAATGTCTAATATCACTTGTGATATTTCATAAATAAACAAGTATACTTTTTTAACCTTTAGTATTACATGTGAAATTTCATTGTTTTGTATGCTTTTATATATTATCACCTATCACCTATGTGTTTTCTAATATTTTTATACTCCTCAGGTACTAGATATTTTTTTTGTCTTTAACCGCAATAGAGAAGCACAAGACATTGTTTTACGATTAGTTCAGGGTTACTTAAGAATGAAACTTATAACTCAGAAAGTTATGGTGTGGGTGTCTTTTTGGAATATTTTTTACATGGTAATCATCTATATCTATCCACTTTGAACTATAGCTCTGTTATGGAGAATAAAAAGAGTTAAACCTCTTTAGGTGAATTCTTATTTTGCTCTAAAGCAATGCTAAATTAAAGCAACACTCGTTTGATTTTTAGAATACGTCAAATTTTTTTACTTTCAAAGTTTTGCCGTTATTTTTTAATTCATTTGGATTTTTGTAATGACACTTGTATATGCACTTTGATATAAAACATTGGTATCAAAGTTGAAAAATATTTAAATGATTCATTTTAGTAATTTTAGAGAAGTCTCTCAGGTGATAAAGTAATAGAATATGAAATTAGTCACTTTAGAGTAATATCTCAGGTGATATAGCCAGACATAAATGATTGCTTATTTTATTGTTTTATCACCTGTGATATTACTCATATGTAAAATTTTAGAATTAACGTTATATTCTATTGCTTTATCACATTTGATATTACTCATATGTAGAATACAAGAATTAGGGTTTTTGGTATAGATTTTAGAGGTTAAGGGTTTAGGGTTTTTGTTATAGATTTTAGAGGTTAGGGGTTTAGGGTTTTTGGTATAGCTTTTAAAGTTATGTATCACTTGTGATATTATACCTATTGGTTAGGGGTTTACGGTTTTTGGTATAGATTTTAGCGGGGTTAAGGGTTTTTGGAATATATTTTAGTGGTTAGGGGTTTAGGATTTTTGGTATAGATTTTAGTGATGTTTAGGGTTTTTGGTATATATTTTAGTGGTTAGTGGCCTAGTGTTTTTGGTATAGGTTTTTAAGATTATGTATACATAACTTGTGATGTTATACCTATTGGTTAGGGGTTATTTTAGTTTGGGTTAGGGTTTTTGGCATACATTTTAGTTTGATTTAGAGTCTTTGGTATAGATTTTAGTAGTGAGGGGTTTAGGGTTTTTGGTATAGATTATAGTGGTTAGGGCTTTAGGATTTTTTGTATAGATTATAGTGGTTAGGGCTTTAGGGTTTTTGGTATAGATTATAGTGGTTAGGGCTTTAGGGTTTTTGGTATAGGTTTTAGTGGTTTGGGTTTAGGGTTTTTGGTATAGGGTTTAGTGGTTTGGTGTTTGGCGTTTTTGGTATATATTTTAGTGGTTAGGGGTTTAGAGTTTTTGGTATATATTTTAGTGAGATTTAGGGTTTTTGATATAGATTTTAAATGTTTGGGGTTTAGGGTTTTTGATAAAATTTTAGTGGGTTAGGGGTTTTAGGTTTTTTGGTATAGATATTATTTTTATAGGGGGTTTAGGGTATTTTTTGTATGGGGAGGTTTTTAATGGTTAAAAGTTTAAAGGATTGTTTTTATATAGATTCAACGGTTAGGATTAGGTTTAGGTTGTATGATTTAGATTTTAGTGGGGTTTAGGGTTTTATTTTAGTAGTTAGGGATTTAGGGTTTTTCGTATAGCTTTTAAAGTTATGTATCACTTGTGATATTATACCTATTGGTTAGGGTTTTTGGTAGATTTTAATGGGGTTTAGGGTTTTTTTGGTATTGGGTTTAGTTGTTAAGGGGTAGGGTTTTTGGTATAGGATTTAGTGGTTATCGGGTTAGGGTTTTTGGTATAAGGTTAAGTGTTTTTTTCTTTTAGGGTTTAAAGTTTTTGTATATATCACTAGTCATATTATACATAATGTTTAGGTGTTTAGGGTTTTGGTTTAGGGTTTAGGGGTTTTTTATAGCGTTTAGTGGTTAGGGGGTTTACGGTTTTTGGTATAAGGTTTAGTGGTTAGGGGTTTAGAGTTTTGGTATAGGGTTTAAATTTTATGTATATATCACTAGTGATATTTATGAAATATCACAAGTGATATTAAACATGTAATATAAATTATTGTAACACTTGTTTGGTTTTGAAAATACATCGAGTTTTTATTTTCATAGTTTGTTTTATTAGATGCATCTTACTAAATGCATCTTTATCAACTATGATTCACTCGTGGCTTGAAATTTATTCACCCTCGCCATTGGTAACCTCATCACTGCTTGATAAAATCATAGTAACCTCACATGTGGGATAAATGAATATAATGTTGCAATTAATAATGGTATGTCACATACATTAATCATCAAGGTGTTAAAACCATACAATTGACACTATTGTGATTATTTATGAAAAATTATAAATGTACACTGTTATGTATCCCTTGGATCTTATAGGAATAAAAAGGATTAAGGGCGCAGGGTTTATTGTTTTTTTTGTCAACGTTCGGCGAATTCTTATTTTGCTCAAAAGCAATGCAAATACTAATTTGATTTTAAGACTACGTCAAATTTCTATTTTCATAGTTCCCTCTTTTTCATCATTTTGGTATTTGTAAGTAGCACTTATTTATCTCTTGTGATATAACATTGTATTGAAGATTAAAAGTATTTAAATTGTCATTCTTAGTCACATAAGAGTATATCTCCTGTGTTAAAACAATATAATGTGATATTTTAAAAATAAACAAGTATACTTTTTAACCTTTTAATATCACATGTGATATTTTATTCCTTTTTATATTTTTTACATGTGCATGCTTGTAACCTCTTAATTTACCATTTGGAATTTTGAGTAAGTGGGGTATTTTTTATGGGGTTTTGTAAGTGTTATCGGTATTTTTGTTGGGAGGGTATTTTAGTTATTGTGGTGTTGGATGTTGAGTTGATGCTCACGTACAACATGTTATTTGTATCTACCGTTCCTAGCACTCTAAATCATAAGAAAGCGCACAGATTCAAATAGATACACACAAACATTCTTTGTCATCGTTTGACATTATATATGTATTTAACTCACAAAACAAATGGGAAAAAAATACATAAAGAAAATCACACTGATGACAAAACAAGGTATTCATTAGTACTACAAACACACGACACAAACAAAACAAAAGTACATCACCTAAAAGCTAAATAGAATATATTAAATGGTAGTGGTAAAGAAAGAAATGAAACAAGTGATCAAGAAGGATAAGGCTGAATCTCAACAGGAGCCATTTGCCCAATCTTAAGAGACGCCTTCACACTTGTACTAGTGGCGTTGTTGAACAAGTAGACCTTTGCTCCTTCGTATATTTCCTTTGTCAAATACACTCTTGATGTTATTATGGTCCTTCCTCCTTGTACAAACCCCTCTACTATGGATGGGTCAACTTAATTTAAATGGCACATACATTAAGTCCATTTTTTGTTGAATGATAAACAAGATCAAATGTCTAAAATATTAAATTGTACAGTACTTACCAATAGTCTCAATGTGAGTTCTTCACCATCAAGCACAGGGACAGTGCTCCCGTACACCACTCTCTCGCCATCATAATCCAATGATATCCTGTACTTTTCCCTGATTAAACAGATTAAAATAAACCATAACCTAAATCGTCCGATTAAAAGTATGACTATGGATGTTTCTACCTATTTGACCCGTTCCCCTTTTAGCTTTTTTTTTCTAAACCATCTCATTTAAAATAAACTACAACCTAAATCTTCCCGATCATATTTTAAAATCTTTATTTGTAATAGTATATAACCAGCGTGTCCTTTGAAAGTCAGATTAATTTTGGATGTTTCCTGACATTGGAAAATCGACCACTGTAAATTACAAGGGGGAAGAAAGAAAGAGTTTCGAACGCGAAATAAGCAAATATATCATTAGATGATTGCACAATCACCTTAAGAAAATACATACCACGTCCCAACAATAGGCATACGAATCACCAGCACCTGCAAATCCAGAACCCCCTATAGTAGATAAAACACAAACGAAAAGATTCATCGAAAGATAATAGGGCATTGATGTAAACTAACTAGGATCAGGCAACTGTAATATGCGAAGCTAACAGACCATCAACAGCCATGGCATTAGTTTCAGGGATAGGGGAAAGACCACCCAAGGACCTGTGTAGGAATTAGGAAAACAGAAAAACATAAGTTACAAACCGGCGGATTGAATTTATAAGTAGAAAAAAAACTCAAGAACGTATTATAGTACCAAAACTACGAGATTCCACCAGAACAACCATGTTTGAAACCTATCAAGTCTCTAGAAAAGTTATTTCAAAGTATGGTATTAAAACCATTATATGTGTAAACTATAATAGTCTTACATTTATGTGATTCAGGATTTGCCATGTCAAGATGTGCCTTCAAATCACCACCTTCAAAAAGTATATGAAAGATATGTCAGAAGATAAGTTAAAGGCGTAATACATTTCATTGTAAATCTATTACTTTTTGACAACCCGTCCTGCTTTGCTTCCATAACATCCATCCACTTCCATCTTCGAATTCGACCATCATCGCCGCAACTAAATTAAAAAAACAATCCAACCAAATTACAGGTTAGTCATTTACAAAAAGAGCATGCGCGGACCATTATAATAAGCCAAAAAATACTAAAAGTTGTAACATTCATCAAATTTATTGTTTTCACATGACGGAACAAGACTTCTTTCAAGCAATTAACTTCTATCGTAAGAAAGCAAGAATCGAAAAGCAAGAATCGATAAGCAAGAACGAGACCAAGACCGGTATTTTAGCAAGAAATCGATACCATTTTGGAACTTGAAAGTTTAGCAAGAACTTTGAGCAAGTGGATCCCGTAATAGGAAGTGATCACAAGAAAGCAAGTAGCAAGGATTGTTCCTTTGTATGTACGTGGAGAAGCAAAGTACGAAGAGACCGAGCAAGTAGTATGTGACCGAGACCTTGTTCATGCTTATGATCGCAAGAGCCGAGGCCGTGAAAGGCATCAAGATTAAGGGGGTGAATGTTGGGTTTAATCTTGAAGAAGTATTCTAAGTATTTTAGTATTTTAGTTAGTTAGTATATGATTAAATAAAGTAGTTTGAAATGGTAAAAGATCATGGTATGATTTAGTCTAGGATTGACCGAATGTTGTGGAGAGTAGGTCATAGTAGTGCCTGTCAATTAGGAGTCACATGTACCCACGTTTTATGTACTCACAAGGCTATATAAAGCCTCATGTTACTTTAATAAAGTATGGCATTTGGTAGTTCTTTTCTGATATATTCACTTCTTTCTTTTATGCCATCACATCTCACACATAGAACAGGTTTGAGTTCCATACCAGAAGGGTCTCTTTTCTACAGTATTGAAAGTGTTTTCAGTGATCCCATTTAAGCACCTAGCCGTTATTGGATTAGAATTACATCTAAGGTAATCAGGCAGAGAAAGACGAAAGCATGTTAGCAAGTTCTTTATCACAAGCGGTAACCAAAGAATGCAACAAGAACGCAGGCAGCATTGACTGTTGTTGAAAGCAAAAAACTACAAGAAGAACAGTGAAAGAATGAAGAAAGGTAAGCAAGAAAGACGCAGCCGGAAGATAAGCAAATAACTTTTGGAAGGCAAGCAATAAGAAAGAAAGTCACAGCAATAAGAAATGAAAGAAAAAAAAAAGCAAGACCAGAAAGAGGAAAGAAAGCAAGTAGCAAGGTTGATCACCTGGTGATCAAAAGAAAGAAAGCAAGAGCAAGTTATCGCATAGTATCAAGCGAAGAAGAGTTGTCGCATCTGTAGCAAGTACAGACAAGACAATGATAGACAAGGAGAAAGTATCGAGTTTGTAGCAGTCGCAAACAAGAAACTAGTCGGCAATCAAGTAGTCTGCAAGCAAGAACGGCAAGCAAGAGTCGTCAAGGCAAAGTCGGCAAGCAAGAGTCGCAAGCCAAGAGACGGCAAGCAAAGTCGGCCAAGCAAGAGTCGTCAATCAAGAAAAAAAAAAAAACACCCCCCGGCAAGGCAAGCTCGTACAAAGTAAGAGTCGGCAAGCAAGAGTCGACAAGCAAGAATCGATAAGCAAGAATCGATAAGCAAGAACGAGATCAAGGCCGGTATTTTAGCAAGAAATCAATACCGTTTTGGAAATCGAAAGTTTAGCAAGAGAAGTTAGCAAGAGAAGATAGCAAGAGAAGATAGCAGCAGGAGATACATTAGGCATGTTGAAAACCGTGAGCAAGAAAAGAAGAGGGCAACAAAGAGCAAGAAGCCATCAAACAATCATGAGAGAAATTCAAAAGTGTTGAACCAACATGAAGGCTGATCCAGGAAGACGAACCAATAATTGAAGTGATGAAAGATTCAAGATTAAGGGGTGAATGGATATGGGTTATAATCTTGAAATAAAGTATATTACAGTTTCAGTATTTTTAGTTAGTGATTTAGTTAAATAAAATAGTTTGAAATGGTAAAAGACCATGGTATGATTTAGTCTAGGATTGACCGAATGTTGTGGAGAGTAGGTCATAGTAGTGCCTGTCAATTAGGAGTCACATGTAACCACGTTTTATGTACTCGCAAGGCTATATAAAGCCTCATGTTACTTTAATAAAGCATGGCATTGGTAGTTCTTTTCTGATATACTCAGTTCTTTCTTTTATGTCATCACATCTCACAATAGGAACAATTTTTGAGTTACCATATCAAAGGGTCTCCTATGTCTAACACAGCTACATTCAAACTAAAAGAACAAAGAAAATTAGTTGCAGACCCTCGTTAAAGGCGGTGGTATTGATGAACACTTGATTCAAAAGCTACTTTTTTTTTGCCAACTAACCAAAATCAAAATATTCCATTTCATTAACACGATCCAAAAAATATTGTAAATAGTGAAACCAGAATATTTAAGACCATAGTATGCGCCACGATTGATAATATTTATTATATCGTCCCTATGAATTGCTAACAAACCTCTGCTAGAAAGTAAGATGTGATGCATTTGAAACACATAACGCATATCCACAGGTACTAGCTACTTGTATACTCAACGGTGGAGCGGGGGGCATATAATTCAAATACTAAGTCCAAAGGTGTGTAACAGTAAAATTGATCAATTGAAAAGAAACCAGGAACCTCTGGGTTGTCACAAAGCAAGCCTTAAAGAAGCAAATTTAGTAAGAATATAGATGCAAGATACTAAAGTACTTAGGACAAATCTCAAAGCCAGTAAAGCCCTAGCAAATGCCTATTTTGCGTAATCCTACTTTCCTCTCATACTTTTCACTTAACTAGGCATTATCATCCACGGAAAACTCAGTATGTGAGGAAAATTTTATATATGAAGATTCTTGTCATTTTGAGTCTTTAAGATATAGATATACAACTTTTCCACTGCCCTCATTAACTGCAATTTTATTTCCAAGCAAAACGACAAAGAAGTTTTCGACAGTGACATCTTCTCTATGAAGAGAGAAGTTGAACCAAATGAGTATCAAAGATATTCCACACTGGTTACAATGTGCTAACTAGTAACAAATACATCATTTAAACTACATATATCATAGGTGATAAACTACCTATTAAGACTATTATCAAACACCGCTGAAAACCTATTGAAACTTGCACAGTCTATGCTTTAAACACACAAATCCATTACAAGCGCAACCTCTAATCTCTCATATTATCACAACAATTATCACAACCATTCCTCTTTAAACAACTAACATCTAACAAAAAACACAAATATCTTCCTAAATAGCTTCCAAATAACAAATAAGTTACATAAATAAGCACAAAATCATCACGATATCACAATAATCAATCAATAAAAACTAAAATAAACAAAATCTCAAGAATCTTCACATATATCATCAAAAACTCAAACATAACGCAAAAATAAGAGAAAAATTATCAAAATCGTCACAGTATCACATAAACTAATAAATAAACAACTTTACATATTTATTCTCTTAAAAAATTAGCTTTACAATGGAAAAAATTATGATGTGTTTTCTTATCGTTTGCATATTGTTTACAAGTTTCACCGAAACCACTATTGCTGGGCACAAGAATTTTGCAATCGCTTTGGTAATGCTTTAGTAGCTCTCATTTGTTAGTTTAATTCATAACTATTGTCAAGTTGATATATTTTCATGACAAGACATAACGAGGTTAATATAGTTTGCAAATGATTTCGGATATTTATATTTCTACAAAAATGTATATTATATGAATTTTCAAAGATATTGCTTATGCTTTTTCGTTTTTTAGTATATAAAGCTTTTAATACTTTAGAACAATGATATTTAACTTATTTTGCTTAAAATACAAGATTGAAGTCCATAATAGTATCTCTAATTAAATATGTGCTAAATACTACATATTAAGATTTATTTATTAGTTTTTCAAACGATGTTTTTAATATTTTGGTTGCTTGGTAGGTAAAGGTCTAATAGCATTCACTAAGGATTATAAACCTAACCTTTGCGACATTAGTGATTGTAATGAATACTGTTTAAAAGACATTCCTAAAGATCGTTTTACCAGAGATTCCGCTTGTCAGGGAACTATTTGCATTTGTTGTACAGATAAGATATGATATGCTACAACAATTAATGCGAAATTATTATAATATTTACATAAAGAACTTATCGACTGTCACATGAAAGTGTGTATTGTGGGTTTGGGTTTCATTACTTTGCTTAAATGCACAAAGGAATATGCATTGATCTGATTTGTTTAAACCTCGTCCACTAATGGATAAACTAAACAAGAATTATCGTCCATAATATACTTGAAACATGTGAATTTGTTAAATTCGGGAATACTTTACGAATATTGAAACTATAAAGAAAATTTCTTCGATCGGTGTCGTGTGTGACACTGGAGGACACACCATAGTCACAACAATGGTTATTCCGCGCATCAAGAAACAACGACATTTGTTAACTATATATTTACAGGAAACCCACAATTTTCTCACAAACTTCGTAATGAAGTTGGTCTAAAAAAGCTATAGTTTTCGTAAGTTCCCGATATTAATATTGTTAACTAGTAAGTGTATTAATGTACGCTAACCCTTTACACTTCCCATAAAGAGGAAGAAAATTCACGGAAAAAGATAAAAATAGTAAAAGGTTTTTATTCCCTTATTTTGAGATATTTGACTAGCTTTAAAATAATAACATTTAGTTATATTATTTCTTTTAAGGCCGTTGTAAAACTTGGCGATGCAAGAGAACAAATACATTAGATAGCATGGTAACGGAAAACAATACAAACATATTACTTAAAGAAACAAACAAAGCATATAAGTGTGAATTTAACTTAAACTGTCTATTTTGTATGTTTGAAATGGTTCTTAAAAACCAAGTATTTCCCCCTTCACTTATTCTATGTAAAATACCTTTGATTGTAGTTAAGACGAGGTTAAATACAACACAAAACATGATCACATATAAATCAAACAAATAAGAAAAAACACCCGACACTCCAAAATGCATAAAATAATTTTTTTGTAACACCCCCATTTTTCATAACGCATCGGAATCACAGTGGGTGTTGCATACGCGTGTTAGTTAAAGATTAATTAGATCATAAAATCCAACATGTAGAGCGAGTTAATAATTTACGTCTATGCACCGAGTGTGCACGGGCATTAAAACTATTTTTTATTAAATCAATAGAATCTTCTCGAGTAATATTAAACTTTACAATAAAAGATGCTACCAACCAAAAATTTGGATAGGACAATATTTTATAGATTGTAAGTTTGTTAATAAGTTTGATTCAAATTCAATATTTGATAATATGTGTTCTATTTTTCTTTTGTTTCATTTTTATCATTTTAATCATAATTTTATACTTTTGGAGGACTGCTAAAAGTGTTGAAAATATTTGTAAATTAACATGTTTGTTATATCCACAGAATAAAGTGTTTTAATATTTAGAGAGAATTGAATAAAACATTTTAATATTTAAAGAAATAGGATATATCTCCATTTAATGCGCTTTAATACTAGTAGAGAGAATTGAATAAGACGTTTTAAATTTAATAGAGAATGGAATATATCTCCATTTAATGCTCTTTAATAATAATTCTTTCCATTCTAACTATTTGGAAGCCGTATATAAATACATAGGTATCAACAAAGATGATAATACAACTTTACATATTTATTCTTTTAAAAAATTAGCTTTACAATGGAAAAAATTATGATGTGTTTTCTTATCGTTTGCATATTGTTTACAAGTTTCACCAAAACCACTATTGCTGGCCACAAGAATTTTGCAATCGCTTTGGTAATACTTTAGTAGCTCTCATTTGTTAGATTAATTCATAACTTCATGACAAGACATAACGAGGTTAATATAGTTTGCAAATGATTTCGGATATTTATATTTCTACAAAAATGTATATTATATGAATTTTCAAAGATATTGCTTATGCTTTTTGGTTTTTTAGTATATAAAGCTTTCAATACTTTAGAACAATGATATTTAACTTATTTTGCTTAAAATACTGGATTGAAGTCCATAATAGTATCTCTAATTAAATATGTGCTAAATACTACATGTTAAGATTTATTTATTAGTTTTTCTAACAGTGTTTTTAATATTTTGGTTGCTTGGTAGGTAAAGGTCTAATAGCATTCACTAAAGATTATAAACCTAACCTTTGCCATATTAGTGATTCTAATGAATACTGCTTAAAAGACATTCCTAAAGATCGTTTTACCAAAGATTCCGCTTGTCAGGGAACTATTTGAATTTGTTGTACAGATAAGATATGATATGCTACAATAATTAATGCGAAATTATTATAATATTTACATAAAGAACTTATCGACTTTCACATGAAAGTGGGTATTGTGGGTTTGGGTTCATTACTTTGCTTAAATGTACAAAGGTATATGCATTGATCTCATTTGTTTAAACCTCGTCCACTAATGGATAAACTAAACAAGTATTATCGTCCATAATATATTTGAATCATAGGAATATGTTAAAATCAGGAATACTTTACGAATATTAAAACTATAAGGAAAAATTTCTTCGATCGGTGTCGTGTGTGACAGTGGAGGACACGGAATAGTCACAACAATGGTTATTCCGCGCATCAAGAAATAACGACATTTGTAACTATTATTACAAGAAACCCACATTTATCCACAAAAACTTCGCAATGATGTTGCTCTAGAAAAGCTATAGTTTTTGTAAGCTATGATTGTAATATGTTAACTATAAGTGTATGTGTGTATGCTTAACCCTTTACTCTTCCCAGAAAGAGAGAAAATCACGGAAAAAGAAAAAAAATAGTAAAAGGTTTTATTCCTTATTTTGAGATATTTGACTAGCTTTCAAATAAAAACATTTAGTTATATTATTTCTTTTAAGCCATTGTAAACGTGGCAATGCAAGAGATCATGATACATTAGGATGAGCATGTGTGTCGAAAAACAATACAAACATATTACTTAAAGAAGCAAACACCACATAAAAGTGTGAATTTATCTTAAACTGTCTATTTTGTATGTTTGAAATTGTTCTTAAAAATCAATTATTTCCCCCTTCACTTATTCTATGTAAAATATTGTTGATTGTAGTTAAGACGAGGTTAAAGACAATACAAAACATGATCACATATAAATCAAACAAATAAGACAAATAATGAAAATTAAAAACACACGACACTCCAAAATGCATAAAATATATTTTTTTGTAACACCCCCATTTTTCATAACGCAGCGGAATCACAGTGGGTGTTGCATACGCGTGTTAGTTAAAGGTTAATTCGATCATAAAATCCAACATGTAGAACGAGTTAATAATTTATGTCTATGCACCGTGCGTGCACGGACATTAAAACTAGTTTTTATTAAACCAATACAATCTTCTCGAGTAATATTAAACTTTACAATAAAAGATGCTATCAACCAAAAATTTGGATAGGACAATATTTGATAGATTGTAAGTTTGTTAATAAGTTTGATTCAAATTCAATATTTGATAATATGTGTTCTATTTTTCTTTTGTTTCATTTTTATCATTTTTTTTGTTCAATTGCATAATCTTAATTTTATACTTTTGGAGGACTGCTAAAAGTGTTGAAAATATTTGTAAATTAACACGTTTGTTATATCCATGGAATAAAGTGTTTAATTTAGAGAGAATTGAATAAAACATTTTAATATTTAAAGAAATAGGTGTCTAGCTATTGATTAAGCTCAAGGTAGAGATTCTTTTGTGACTATTAGTTGGAATATATGTGTGTGTATGTGTATGTTAGATATGTGTCTTTTATCACGTTTGTTACTCAATAATATCTTGATGCAAAAATGTCATAAGTGTATCTAACAAGCGTAAATGGATACCGGACAAAGAACATATAAAAAAAGTGTCATGGTTGATTGTGTTTGTTTGAGAGTCAATTAACGTGTATGTATACAGAAAAATCAATCCAGCTGAAGAGTAAACATCAAAACACACGCCACGTTATGTGTTTTTATAAGTACAAAAGAATATAGAAGAAAGTTGATAGTGTTTTCTCGGTTCACTTGAAGCATATCACATAGACAAAACAGACAAAAATCAATCTTTTATAAACATAACAAAACCAATCTTTTAACAATCAAAAATCACAATCTAAGAAAATCATCCATATAAAATCAAAAGAAACAAGAGAAGCACGAGCCACAATCAGCCAGAGGAGCCACCACATGAGCAGAAAAGATATGCATGGTGGAGGAATCTAAATCTGGGAAGATCTCACCGCACCATTGACAATAGATAGACTCGAAAAAGAGGTCCTAGACACAAAAGTAAATATGAGTCAATAGAAAAAATAGTATAAAAGTAAATATGAGTCAACAAAAGTAAAGAAACAAAAGTAAAAATACCATACCAATCCATATGAGTCATCATGATCATCAACAGCAAGTGGTGCTGGTGGAAGGGCATCCTAGAAAGAAAAAAACCAAAATTAATTAGTATAAAAAAGCATAATAAACTTAAAAAAATAAATAAATAAACTTACAAGATGAAAAGTGGCAACATGTTGTAGAATTGTTGTGGGATCATGAAGGATCTCATCGTTGCAAAGATTGCAGATAAGACATTTTTTTTAGGGTTAGAGTGAATGTGAATGTGAATATCGAAGATTTTATACACTTTGCCAATTTGAAAATTTGGAAAGTGAATTTTCATAATTTAGGTATGAGATCGAATGACCGTTTGGTAATTTTTTTGAACAAAACAATATCTTAATAAAATATACAGACTGTGTTTGTGGGAGAGACAGATAGAGAGTGTGTGTGACTTGAGATGATGATAATAACGTTATGCCACGTACGTTTTGATAAGTCTTTGACCTTTGACCTCCCTCAAATCACCACTTTATTTTTATATTTTTACTCGTATTTTATAACTTTTTCTCAAAGATTTTGTGGTTACAAACCACTAGTATCTAAAGATATATATGCATTGTTTTAATTATCAAAGGATTACACACGAATCTAATACAAAAACTGATGCAAGATCTCGATAAGATAATAATCAAAAGATTTTATGTAATCTTTTGATTATTATCTTATCGAGATCTAATATTTTGATTATTATCTTATCGAGATCTTGCATCAGTTTTTGTATTAGATTCGTGTGTAATCGTTTGATAATTAAAACAATGTAAATATCTGTTAAGATACTAGTGGTTTGTAACCACAAAATCTTTGAGAAAAAGTTATAAAATACGAGTAAAAATATAAAAAGAAAGTGGTGATTTGAGGGTGGTCAAAGGGCAAAGACTTATCAAAACGTATGTGGCATAGCGTTATTATCATCATCTCAAGTAACACTCACTCTCTGTCTATCTCTCCCACAAACACAATTTGTATATTTTTTTAAGATATTGTTTTGTTAAAAAAAATTACCAAACGGTCATTCGATCTCATACCTAAATTATGAAGATTCACTTTCCAAATTTTCAAATCGGCAAAGTGTATAAAATCTTCGATATTCACATTCACATTCACTCTAACCCTAAAAAAAATGTCTTATCTGCAATCTTTGCAATGATGAGATCCTTCATGATCCCACAACAATTCTACAACATGTTGCCACTTTTCATCTTGTAAGTTTATTTATTTATTTTTTTTAAGTTTATTATGCTTTTTTATACTAAATAATTTTGCATTTTTTTCTTTCTAGGATGCCCTTCCTGCCATGGGCGGAGACAAAGGGGGGGCCCAAGGGGTAAGTGCCCCCCTAGCGAAAAAATTCGTAGTGTAAATTTTCGAAAATATTTTTTTTTTTGTAATTTGCCCCTCCTAAGAATCATTTTGTAGTGTAGTTATTAAAAAATATCAAAGTGTGTCCCCTCGAGCCAAACTTTCTGGCTCCGCCCCTGCCTGCTGCTGCTGCTGCACCACCACCACCACCTGCTGTTGATGATCATGATGACTCATATGGATTGGTATGGTATTTTTACTTTTGTGTCTTTACTTTTGTTGACTCATATTTACTTTTATACTATTTTTTCTTTTGACTCATATTTACTTTTGTGTCTAGGACCTCCTTTTCGAGTCTATCTATTGTCAATGGTGCAGTGAGATCTTCCCAGATTTAGATTCCTCCACCATGCATATCTTTTCTGCTCATGTGGTGGCTCCTTTGGCTGATTGTGGCTCGTGCTTCTCTTGTTTCTTTTGATTTTATTTGGATGATTTTCTTAGATTGTGATTTTTGATTGTTAAAAGATTGGTTTTTTTATGTTTATAAAAGATTGATTTTTGTTTATTTTGTCTAAAAAATATAAATATATAAATATATAGTATTTTAATAATTAAAGTAATGAATATTAATAATATAATATCTAATTTAAAGATATATATAAATATAATATAATATATAATATTAATTATAATTAAAAATAATATTATAAAATTAATAATATTTTTTATAAATATATTTTTATATTTATAATATATTAAATTTATAAAATATAATAAAAAAATATAATTATTTTTTATAAATATAATTTAATATATTATAATATTTATTTATATAAAATTAATAATATAAATATAAAAAAAAAAATTTAGTTAAAATATAACTGTACAACAACACTACATAAACACAACCAACAATCCACCCACCACATCCAACAAACCACCCACCACCTGAGACACAAACGAACGACCTCAACCAAAAAACCCACAACCACCACCACCGCAAACCTCCAACCCAACAACACCACCACCAACATACCCCAACAAAACCAGTTACAACACTAACACACAGCAAAAATGATACGACCCCCCCACCCCCCCTCCCGACCCCCCCCTTCCCACCACCAACCCACTACAACCCACCGACAAACACACAACCCCCCCCCCCCCCCACCCCAACCATACCCCACAACCACCCACCACTACAAAACCGACCCCACACAACAAAATACAACAACAACACTATCACATCCCCCCACCACCCACAACCCACAACAACCAAAAACACCCCATACCAACACACTAGCATCAACATAAAAAACAAAACCCACCCAAAAAACCCACAACCAAAATACCCACCAAACAAAAACACAACCAAACCCTCAACCAACACAACCACACACACCAAACCACACCACACGCACCACCACCAACACGCAACACACACCAACCACACATACCCAACCAAACACGTCAACCAACACCACACAACACCACCAACACACCACCACAACAACCCGACAACCCCACCAACACACAACCACTAAACATCACCCACCCAACCACAAACAAAAAGTCAACCCACACCTACCACCCCAAACAACCCGACCCCACACCCACACCCCACACAACACACACCCACACCACACCCCAACATGATCCCACACACACACCAACAAACGAACCCAACACACCACCAGCGAGCAAACCACAACCACCTAATCCACCACATACACACACCAATACCACAACAACACCCACAACAGCACACCACACACAACCACAACCTCACCACTAACAAAAAACACACGCTCCAACCCACCCCCACCCCCCCCCAACACCCCAACCACATGCGACCACAACGTCATATCCACACCCCCACCTAAACCACAAACAACAACACACCAGCGACAAACAAAACTATAACAACAACCCAACCACCAACACACACCCCACACCAGACAACAACACAACAACCCACCAACCACAAACACACCAAACCCCACACCCACCCAGAAACCTCCTACACAACCCAAACACACAAGACCCATCACACAACACTCCTCACCGAAACCACCAGCACACTAGCAACCAACACAGCCCCCCCACCTGGACACCAACACTCAACAATCAAGAAACAACACCACCAACCACAATACACACACTCACCTATACCCCAAACCACCCTCACGACCCCTACCTACAAATCAAACAAACCAAAACCACACATACACCAACGCCTCAACATAAAAACACACAACAAACACAAACCCGAACAACACCAAACCACCAACCACAGCACCACACCGCACACACCCAAGCCCCACACACACGCCAACACGCCCACCCAACCATAACACACCCCCAATCGGATACTAAACAACGCACACACCACCACAACATAGACTCACACACCCACACCATCAGCAAACACACCAACCACAAAAACACACTCAAAATAAACACCAACACCACATCAACAAACCAACAACCATCACAAACCACACACCCCAACCCAACCCACACAACCGAAACCATCACACACCCAACAAAAGCAACCCTCACCAACACTGCACCACCCCACACACTCCACCCAAACCAAACTACCCACATAAAACCACAAAACCAACCACCACCCACCAAAAAGACCACCACACCAAACCAAAAAACCCCACACACCCCTCCACCCCAAACCCTCCCACATATAAAACGCACACAAACCCAATCACCACGCACACAAAGCCACATACAGGACCACAGGCAACAACACCCATTACTCAACCCCCAATACCAACATGCACTAACAGCCACTCACACACACCACCCCACACAAACAGCCACCACACCAGCACATACAAACAACCACGCACAAAACACCCACACCACAACTAGACCACCCCAATACAACCAACACCACACCACCCAACACCAACACAAAACCAACATAAAACAACACAAAACCCACAACGCCCGAATATCAACACCCACCCACATACCAAACAAACCCACCAACCCCTCACACCCACCAACCCCAACAAACCACAACCCACAACACCCACAAAACAACACCACACGCCACCAACAACGCCACACACACACCCCTCCCATAAAACCCCGCCAATCCCACACTACAGCAACCTCGAAACCCCCCCCTACACACATCACCACAACACATAAAACCACACCCAACGACCCCCCCAACACCCCACCACACAACCACCATACAACAAGCAAACGCACCATCATACAACACCACACCAACAATATCCCAACCACAAACACAGCCCACGCACTAATCTACTCACCACAAAACGCACCCACCACCGAACCACCCACCCCAAAACACACCGCACACAAACACGACTCCCAACCAACAAACAACACATAAAACAACACTAACTAAACCAACTACAACACACCCACACACACAACCCCACACCCCAACACACCACACACAACAGACCACCCACGCTGAACCAAACAAAACACAAAACACACACCCACAACAAGTTAAAACAACCCACAACACCAACAAACACCTAACACAAAACACCCGAACCACATCCGACATACCCACCCCCCCCCCCAGAAATACACAAGTCCCCCCAAATCTAACAACCACTACCAACCCGACACAAACACACACGCACATCAACACACCAACACCATCCTACCACCAGACGATGACCAACATCGCCAAGCACACGACACTAACAACGACACACCCACACAACCGACACATTCCCCAACTATAACACCCACCCACCACGACCACACAACAACATACAACACACCAAAACAACACATACCCACCCAGAATGTAACGCCCAACAAACACAACAACCACAAAAACAGGACATAACAAACAACCACACCGACACACACCCAATCCACAACCCAACCAACACACAGGCGCACACACACAAGGCTACAACCACGCCAACCTCAACCATATCACCAAACGGACCTTAGACGCCCACACTAACACACGACACATTAAAGAAGCCCTCCAACACAAACCCAAAATTACATCAACCCCAACACACACACCACAGCACCAACACCCTACGATGCAACACCCCACCACAACCCAACACACACAATACAACCCCCCCCACCACACACCACCACCCAAAAACCCTAAACATCACAAACAAAAAACTCCCAACTACACACAACACCCATACTACCACTACACAAAAATAACACCCCACACAACACAACAACAAAAAACCAACCACCCACACACCCTAACCCACCAACAAACACCACACGCCAACACACACGCAAAACCCCAAAACACAAACAAAGCTATAACCCAACCCAACACCACACCCAGCACAAGACCCCGCCCCACCCCACACAAAACAACACAACTCACAACCACACATACACAACAAAACAACTCCCACACAAACTACCCAACCACCCAACCATACCCCCCCAACAACAACAACCCAACGAACACACATCCAAACCACCCATTCCACAAACGAGAACACCAATAAACCGGACCACACCACACCCCCCCCCCCAAAACCCACACCAAACCACCACATCAGAACAACCCACTTGAAACATCACCATAGACATACGCTACAGAACCACAAACCAAACAGCATTCACACACACCATAACCACCGACCAAAAAACCAAACACCCCACAAACCAGAACCAAAACAAGCACACACCAACCACCAACCAAACAACAACCACACATACACAACCAAAAACTCCCCACATATATTCCCACGACACCCACACCAAAACCACCAACGAAACGGACACACCCCCCACCACACACTCAACACAACCACCACACCAAGCCCAAAAGACACAACCCAAACCCACAACAACCCAACGTACTCTACCCACCAACACCACCACCATACACCAGACCGCCCCAACCCACAAACCCTCCCCACGACACCAACACAACACCAACCCCAAACGCCAACCCCGAGAACCACCAACCACACACCTACAACCCTTCAACCGCCCACAACCCCAAAACCCACACACATATCACCTCAACCCTATCCCCTCTCCCCCACCCACACCCCTATCTACTAAAATTTATTCTGTACTTATAAAAACCACCTAGCCTTGGCGTGAGAAAAGATTTATACACATCAGCATGATTGAATTTTAGTAAAATCACACGTTAACAAGACTCTCCAAACAAACACAAATCAACCATGACACATTTTTTTATATTTCTTTGTCCAGTATCCATTTAACGCCAGTTAGAAACATTTATGACATTATTGCATCAAGATGTTATTCAGTAACAAGCGTGATAAAGACACATATCTAACATACACATACACACACATATATTCCAACTAATAGTCACAAAAGAATCTCTACCTTGAGCTTAAACACAAGCAAGACACGTAATCCAAATTTATATAAAAAATGTTTTATTCAATTCTCTCTAAATATTAAAATGATAAAAATGAAACTAAAGAAAAATAGAACACATATTATCAAATATTGAATTTGAATCACACACATATATTCCAACTAATACACACACGTATCTTATGCATTTTATAAATTCGTTTAGCATTTTTAATAATTGTTTTTCATTAAAAGTGTTTTTAATTCATAATAAAAAATCTAAAGTCAAAAAAATAAAATTCTTTTTTTGAAAATTTTCTTTTGCATTTAGGGTTTATAAAAATTAGATTTGCATTCGTAAGGTTAATATTTTGAGATTTCACTTTTTAAAGAACGGGATTTGATCCCCGTTCTCGTTTTCTTCGTTTTTAAGCTTTAATCACCCTCGGTTTAGAATTTCCTTATCATTTACTTTTTAAATAGTCAATTAGGATTATAAAAAGTTTAGAAAATCATTTTTAGGTTTAATTTAGGTTTTAATTGTCGCATTTCTTTAATTCCCGTTTACGTTTTAATGCTTACATGTTTAATTTTCATTTCTTGTTTACTTGTTTTCGTGCATTTATCTACTTGTCATTTATATTTAGTAGGATTTAGAAAACCCAAATCACAGACTTAACCGATTCTCAATTCACGCTTCGTCAAGGAAAAAGGACCCGGAAGGTTTTTGAGACTACTTTGGTCAAAAGTTCGTTTCTAAAACCCGACAGAAAATACTTACTATACTATTATTTGATATAATCCTTATATACTATAATATATTTACGTATAGCATATTCGGAGCGTATCAAATTTTTTGCGCCGCTGCCGGGGAAGTGTGTTTCGATTATCGCGTTCCGTTCGAAGATTAGTGTTTTGAAGACCCTTCCTCGTGAAGTTATTTTCCGTTTGTGAATATTTTACACTTCTATTTTCTTTTATTTTAATATAAAAATAACCATTTGTTAATCGTTGTTACAGCTCACCTTTAGATTACGTGCTATAAGGAAAGTTTAAGGCGGGTTTGATCAACATCACCCAAAAGGAGAAGGGTTATCAACTCTTATCTTTCTTTGGTAAAATATTATCAACTCTTATCTTTTAACCATCATCAGTGAAAACTTATTGTTTGTTTCATGTGTTACAGGAGGATCATCTATTGTAACCATAAAATTCATCAAACTTGCATACGAAATTGTTATCACACGATAACCACATGGTGAAATGTAAGTCGAATCAAATTGAATTCTCAAAATTATAATGCATATTATGATGCTTAAGTTGACACCTTCCTTCTCATTTTACATGGCGTTGATTTGGTGATGTTAAGAGTATATCAAATACCAGAATTGCAATTTTGTATCTTTGTCAACAGATGTTTGTTGACAGGGCAATATTGAAAGTATTTTTTTCTCTTTTGTTTCCCGTGTTATAATTTCTATGAGCATTATGGTTATGGAAAATAGGTGCGGAACGAGTTAGAAGAACAAAGGCATGTAGACATGATATAGATTATTAGGTTGGATCTTTGAAATCTTTGCAGCCGCCACCAATGGCTTAAAACTGTAAGTTCAGGACTTGCTTATTTCTTACTATTTGTATATAACCTGCATATTATACCCCTTTGAAAACATGAAGGAAAGACAAATGTTAGCATACATACGTGCTTAAGATCACGGTCGCGTTTTGGTTGAGGAGGTGGTACATGCGTTTCAACAGATGCTATTACTGTTGGGATTAGAATGGACACAAAAAAGCTGTCACTCCTCCAAACGGCGTAGTCTTGTAAGAATGATAGAAAGGATCTCAAGCACCACTTCTTCTCACGCAGGTTTGCGTATTTACTTATTTGAAATATAACCTTTGTGCACTGTTAGTTGTTTTATATCCAAACAATCAAACATGTCATATATAGAAGACTCGCCAAAATATATTCAAATCATGTTCTGCTGTCTTTAAAAGTTGTTGTTCACACCTTATAAGAATGCAAAATATAGAAAGTAATGTTTACAGGTTTTGAATTCTTATTTCCAGGATCGAAATAATCAAACAAGCATCATGACAATCATACAAGAATTAATAGGAAGGCAACAAGGAAGATTGGAGAGGGGGTTGTGAACCCATTCTGATAACACAGAAATATATATATATATATTGAATAACGTGGGTTACGAATTCTGTTACAACAATACATATAATTATACTTATCTAAAAGACACCATGAAGAGACATGTTGCTTCACATCTCTTCATACCAACAGGTTTCTATGAAACATCACGACTCTTAACTTTTTAACTGCCAAACAAACTGTCTTTTCTTTATTTGTTGTGTTATGCTTCTCTTTTGTTGTGCAGTGCTTTATTTCGGCCCAACCTAAAAAAAGGCTTTTTAATTGGACTTTAATCATACTAATCTAACTTAACCCATTAAACAAATATTTATGGATTAATCCTTCCAACATATTCCCCCTAATCTATAAATCTTTGTTTAATTCAATCCTCTTGTTCCTTGATTTCTTCTTGCTCTTGATCCTTGGTGTTGATGACTTTTCGGCTTCTAATTGAACCAAATTCCAGCAGGGTTAGTGCCGCCATCACCACTTGAATCTTCATGGCTTTTGTTGGTTTGTTGCAAAGGTTTTATCACCTCCTGATCATCATCACAGTACCATCACCACAACATCATAGCCTTGTCCCCATTATACTCATACATCTTCATCTTTGGCATCATTGCCTTTGTCAACCATCATGGTTGTAGGGTTCATCATGAACCGGGGTTTCAAGGTTGGTTTTCTTCTCTTTTCTTCTCGATTTCTTATGAACACAAACTGTGTTCTTCTTTCTTTTGTAACAAAACCGCAGCCATGTTTTCTTCTTCTTCTTTCTTTCTGTTCTTCTCTCTTGAATCTGCCTTTTTTTTCTTCTTCTTTGTTAACCACCAGTCTTTGGTGGTAACCGTCTCTCTTATCTTTCTTTCTCATCGGCATTCATGGCAGATTCTTGAGTGATGATTGAACATGAATTGGTATGTTGTTTGATTCCTTCGCTCTGATACCACTGTTTACAGGTTTTGAATTCTTATTTCCAGGATCGAAATAATCAAACAAGCATCATGACAATCATACAAGAATTAATAGGAAGGCAACAAGGAAGATTGGAGAGGGGGTTGTGAACCCATTCTGATAACACAGAAATATATATATATATATATATATATATATATATTGAATAACGTGGGTTACGAATTCTGTTACAGCAATACATATATTTATACTTATCTAAAAGACACCATGAAGAGACATGTTGCTTCACATCTCTTCATACCAACAAGTTTCTATGAAACATCACGAATCTTAACTTTTTAACTGCCAAACAAACTGCCTTTTCTTTATTTGTTGTGCCGTGCTTCTCTTTTGCTGTGTAGTGCTTTATTTCGGCCCAACCTAAAAAGGCTTTTTAATTGGACTTTAATCATACTAATCTAACTTAACCCATTAAACAAATATTTATGGATTAATCCTTCCAACAAGTAATACATTTTTATGTCTCACAGGGTTAATCTGGTAGTGCAGCTGCAATACATGGATGTACAACTTGAAATTTCTGAAAAAAGAATCAAGATGAGTATATGAACTTATTGGTAAAAAACAAGTGTCATGTAACTTGATTATGTGTGACATACTTGAATGCAATATAACTATGTGTTTCATTATGTACCCATACATGTTATGTTTATTCTGTTATTATCTTTTAGAATATAATGAAATCTATTTATCACTTTCATATCATACATAAGTTTCACTAAAAGCAGCCCGCCATAACGCGCGGGTATTTTCCTACTCGTATTATACATTTGAGGTGCAAAACGACGTAGTATTGCGTCGTGGGCCAAATGAGCCCAACACCGGCCCAAGTAAAAAAAAATTCCTGGCCCAAAATAAAAACTTACAAAATGGACCCTCGACTTTTAACTATTTATGACTTTTTTATATAATAAACTTTATTTATCAAATATATAACATGTAGAATGGGCGGGCTAACTTTATAATAAACTTTATTTATCAAATATATAACTTTTTTATATAATAAACTTTTTTATATAACTACCTACTAGTTTCATAGCCCGCCCGAATGGGCGGGCTAACTTCATGATAAAACATGTAGAACAATTAAAGATTATTGTAAAACATATCGTCTAATATATATTGAAACTATAATGAAGCGTTTAGTAAAACAAAAATCTAACCGGACCTAAATAAATAATGAATAACGGAAAAAATCTTAAAACACAAAAATTGGAAATAAAAATAAAGTGTCCATGTGTATGTAAAAAGAACTATGAAAAGTATCAGTACAAATAAGTTACATGGTGCTTATTCATACGAAATAAAACTTCTTTGTACACAATGTTTGTTGTGTTGTAGTTTGTGTATTCGCCTTCATTGTCATAACAAAGAACCTTCAACCTTTTTTCGTCTTGACTTTTGAAACAACCACATAAAGTTGTGCGTGTGAGAATACCTGCCTTTGTAGAAACAACCACATAAAGATTGACTAACAATCGTTACCGAACCCAAGGAAAGATCGCCAATTAAGTTGTGTTATGTTTCTCCACTGTAACACAACACAAATATCAAATTGTTAGTTATTGCGCTTAAATGATGTTTTTGTGAACACCTACCACATTTAATAGCATATAGAGAAATCTAATGCAAGGGTTCCTCGTATAGAAGAAATATTTGTCTATTTAATTGTGTGTGTACACAAATTTAAAACTTAACCACAATTACAATGTGCAGGTTATTTATTATACTATTATCTATTTCGCTAATAGTATAAGTTATGTATTTTTCGGAGTATGAGATTGATATTGATTGTGGAGAAGTTGTCAAACCATCACACCACTAAAAACCTGTTTTGGAAATTGTACAACGTGTCTAAACTTATGCATTCAAACGTAATGATTGTTTTGGAATTATAATGGATGATTAAATTGGGAATTAACTGGACTAGGTCGTGTGAGGGCGTTAGTTGCATTTGCTTGTGTGATGAGATTGGGTGCTAAAGGATTGCTTGAGGTCGAGTTCTCATAGCCCCATTTTTACTGGTTTTTCATTTAGGGGGAATATGATCACAGATGTGTTTTAATGTTTTGAATTGATCTGTGCGAAATGTGGTTGTTTTTGGGAAGAAGCACAAACATAGAGTCATTTTTTAATTCAGCTTCTTTCAAGAGAAGTAATTGATTTAGAACTGCCTCCTGATGTAGATCAAAATTTTACCGATCTTAATAAGCCGATTCAGCTGGAGGATTTATCGAGAAAAATGATATTTTTTTAGAATATTCACGAAAGTATTAATAAGCAGACTCCAACATTAACGTCCCCAACAATTTTTGATATGCAGATCCATCTTAATAAGCCGATTCAGCTAGAGGATTTATCGAGAAAAAGGGTATTTTTTTAGAATATTCATGAAAGTATTACCCGCTTTTTGGTATGAAGAGTGTCTTAAAGGATACTCTACCTGTGGGAGAGTCGAGTACAATTTGTGTTGCGACAGTGGTAGAATTTTCATGCAGCCGGAACCTGATCTTTCTGAGTATATTAAACAGCTATTCAAGAACAAGCATTTCATGCAAAATATCTGGGCCTATAATCAAATGTTCGGAATGACTTCTTTTGGCGCCAAGATTGACGAGTCCATAAACACCGGCAGGGGTCCGTATGTGTCCAAGGTTTTTGGTCGTTGTTACCTTCAACTGATTAACTACTATAGAAAGTATCCGGGCCTGTAACAATAGTAGAAAGCCTACAACAATCGAAACACTGATACTTGGTTCTATCATCATTGCATCTTATACGGTAAGTGTTTAATTACATACTTTTACTTTGATAAGATTTCTATGTGTTGTGGCTAATAAAAAAGTTTAATTGATTGGTTTGTGAAAGATGCAAAGTACATCAAACAAACTCTGAAGCACCAGCATTGACACGCAGAAAAGAAGCTATATGAATTTGCCGTCTGAAGGGGTTGGTGAGTACATCAAACGTCGTATGAAGCACCAGCACTGACTCAGAATTGGGTCGCAGAGATACCACAGATGCCGATGAGTACAATGACTGTTACAAGTCTTAGGTACTTCTATAGTTGTTTTATTGATATTAAATGTTTGTTACGTGCATACCTATTCTTGCGCATTTGAAACGTGATGCAAGATTATGGAGCAACAACTTGAGGACAAGGTGTTTTTGGCGGCGAGAGTATTGATAAGATCCTGCATTAATATAATTTATCATAATTATATTATTAATTAATTAGTATATTTAGTTTCCTTTATTATATTTTCTTAGTCAACAAGTTAAGTCTATGGGTCTTTTATTATAAATAGGGCATTAGGGTTGTAATTCTTATTATGTTGAATGAATATGAATATTGACTTTCTAATCAATTGGGGTGTCGGTTTATCTCATTAATATAAACCATCGGGAGGTCGGTTTATTCCATCAATATAAACCATCTATCTTGTTTATTTTCTTCTTTCTATTCTATTATCGATCCGGTTCGTATCAGAATGTTGAGGAGTGCTTATGCTAATCTGCTTATTTTAGCGCGACACAAAATCCAGCTTACCCAGCGTAATAAGAAGTTTCTAATAAGCATAGTATATGCTTCTGCTCATAAGCACTTAAGCAGTAGGTGTTCAAGACGAAAATGTTTCGGATTGCTTATCTGATTCTATGACCATTCTTTTGTGTTAGAAATACGAAAAGTATCGGCCACTTCCAATAATAGTTAGTCAAAGTCTGTAGTTAGTTCAATGGAATGTCAATAATCTAATCGGGCCAAAAGGCCCATGGAAAGCCCACAAGACTTTCCATGGCCGGCCATAGGGTACTATAAATACCCTCTCTATGCCTTGGATATGGTGGTTGGTTGTTCATTATTTCACGCACATAATACAAGTTTCCTTTCATGTTTCTTTCTCTCTCTAAAATGTTCATCCAACCACTCTCTAAACCACCTCTCTTTCCCTCTTCATGTATGTTATTTGATTGTTCTTCAATTGGTATCAAGAACCATAGAGTGATTTGCTTAGTTTTAGTGTTTGTTTTCTTTTTGGTTCGTTTTTGTTTCCAAACCATACGCCTATTTCTTGCTTTTTCTTTGTTTTCGAAGCTCTTGTGTACATTAAAGGATCATTTACCTTGGTAAATCTGATCTAGTATCTTTAGGATATAGGTGTAAAAGCTTAGATTCAAGAAAAATATCATTTTTGTTCATCTTTTGTACTCGAAAAGCTTTAAAAAGTACAAATTTTGATTTCAAAAAATTTGGCTTAAAAACTATAAATTTTGCATTTTTAAGATACCTATAGGCTTAGTAATACTAGTTGTACAAGAAAATTTGAAAAAAACAATCAAAAATGTGTCTTTTTGTGTTTTTGAAAATTTGAGTTTCGTCATAGTTGTAACCTAATTGGCAGTTTCTTTGGTGACCGAATTAGCAGTTTCTTTGGTAACCGAATTAGCAGCACCGGATTAGCAGTTTCTTTAGTAACCGAATTCGTAGCACCGAATTAGCAGTTTCTTTGGTAATCTTATTCGCAGCACCGAATTAGCAGTTTCTTTGGTAACCGAATTAGCAGCACCGAATTAGCAATTAATTAGCAACATAATTCTCAAATTTTCATTTGGACACCGAATTTGCAACTAAAGTTTAAACAGTTAAATTTGTTAACAAAATTATACGGTTTATTTCCGTGACTTGTAAAATCCCGTGAAACATTCACTTGTTTTCCCGGTTTTGTCAAGAATTGTAAAATCCCGTGTAGTTTCACAACTTAAAACAAATAAAAGATAACACCTTCAAACACAATTACTTTCTATCACCGTTCGATCAAACAAGTAATCTTTTAACATACAAATTTCTCAATGACGACTCTTGTTGACAAAACGGTTCTTTCGGGTGCTGACAATCGTCCACCTATGTTGGAAAAGGATATGTACGACTCTTGGAAAAGCATAATGGAGCTATACATGATGAATAGACAACATGGACGAATGATCCTTGAATCCGTTGAAAATTGTCTACTCATCTGGCCAACGATTGAAGAGAATGGTGTGACGAGACCAAGAAAATACTCTGAATTGACTCCTGCGGATGCAATTCAAGCTGATTGTGATGTCAAGTCAACAAATATCATTCTCCAAGGATTACCACCAGAAGTCTATGCACTTTTTAGCAATCATAGAATCGCAAAAGAACTTTGCGAAAGAATTCAACTTCTCATGCAAGGAACTTCATTGACGAAACAGGAAAGAGTGCAAATTATATGATGAATTCGATAAGTTTGCTTATAAGAAGGGGGAAACACTACGTGATTTCTACTTGAGATTTTCACTGCTACTCAATGACATGAACATCTACAATGTGAAACTAGAACGATTTTAAGTGAACACCAAGTTTTTTAACACTCTTCCTCCTGGGTGGAGCAAATTTATGACAGATGTCAAACTGGTTCAGGACTTGCACATAACTAATATTGATCAACTCCATGCTTACTTGGGATAACATGAATTTCATGCAAATGAAGTTCGTTTAATGCATGAACGCAACTTAGATTCGCTTGCTTTGGTTGCAACCCATCAAATGACCTAGTCTCCTTATCAAACTCATCATAACTCATACCAAAACTCTTAATTTCAACCATAAGGTTCACTTTATCAGTCTCAACAGTATGGATCACCTTATCAGTCTCAACAATACTCAAACAATCAATCATCAACACCTCTTTCAACCACTTATCCATCCAATGATTATCAATCATCATCAGTTCACAACAACGTTTATTCGCCATCATCATCCATCCCTCAATTGGAATATGCTCCCATAGTTAACCAACAAAAACAACTACCTGAATTTCCCCAACTAGACTTAGGTCTAACTGTTTCAGTGTTCAAGTAAGGTGATGATCCCATTGATGCCATCAACCATATGATGTCATTCCTATCAGGTGTCGTCACATCTCGCTATCCTACTACCAACAACCAGCTGAGGAATTCGTCAAACCCTAGGCAACAAGTTACCATTAATGATGGAAGAGTGACTTTACAACCAGTACCAGGGAGGCAAATTTCTTTTGCTACGGGTACAAGTAGGACCTACACTCCAAGAGCAAGTGGAAGTAATTCTGAGAAACAAATGACTGTTATTTGTTACAACTATAAAGGGGAGGGACACATGTCCAAACAATGCACTAAACCTAAAAGGAAACGGGATGATTCATGGTTTAAGGATAAAGTGTTGCTGGTACAAGCTCAAGCAAATGGTCAAATTCTACATGAGGAAGAACTAGCATTTTTGGCAGATCCAGGAACTGCAGAAGGTCAGGCCACATAGACTGTCATCACTCACAATGCTGCTTATCAAGCCGATGATTTGGATGCATATAACTTTGATTGTAATGAACTCAACACTGCCAAAGTTGCTCTCATGGCGAATTTATCTCATTATGGTTCAGATGTTCTCGCTGAGGTAAACAATCATGATAATATGGATAACAACTTGATGAATCAAGTTGTGCAGGCGATGCCATCTTCTGAACAGTCGAGTGTTGTGAATAATTCAGAGACTGAAATAACCAGTGATAGCAATATCATTCCTTATTCTCAGTATGTGAAAGAATCACAACATGCAGCTGTTCATAATTCTAACTCATCTGCACAACAAGATGCACTGATATTATATGTGATTGAACAACTAAAAACCCAAGTAACTAATTGCACCAAGATTAATCTAGACAATAAAAGTGTCAATGATACTTTAACTGCTGAGCTTGAAAGATATAAAGAACAAGTTAAAGTTTTGAAAGAAGGACAAAATGTTGATTTAAAGAGTAAAGATAATGTTTCAGATTCATGTGAACAGTCTGTAGAGATTGATCGTCTTAAACAAACTCTTTTAGAACATTTAAAAGAAAAGGAATCTTTAATGCAAATAGTTACTCTTCTCAAAAATGATTTTAAGAAAGAAGAATCTAGAAACATTGATAGAGAGATTGCTTTAGAAAAGAAGATCAAACAACTGGATAATATTGTTTTTAAAAGAGATCAATCTGCACAAACTGTTCATATGTTGACAAAACCACAATTTTTTTATGATCGTACCACTAAACAAGCTCTAGGTTTTCAAAATCCTTTCTATCTGAAGAGCTCAGCAGTTGGAACCAAAGCTTTATAATGGTAATGTCATTAAAAACACAAGTGCTATTGTGATTCCTGACTCCAAAGAGACCCTTATGCTTACTGAAGAGAGTCGTTCAAAAATGCTTTTAAAACAACAGGATCCAATGATGTTAGAAAAGAAACTTAATACTACACCAGTTGATTGTGCTGTTCTTAACCAACTTTCTTAAGATTTTGAAAACCAATTTGTTCTACAAACTGAATTATCTGCTCAACAAGCCTTTTGGTCTCAGAATTATATGAATTCTTCATATCCCAGTCCTTCTTGTAGACCCACCAAAGTTGAGGTTCCAAAAGAACTTCCTAAAGTCAGCATGGTAAATACAAGTTTGAAAAAACTTAAGCACCATCTTGCTAGCTTTAACATGGTTGTCAAAGAGAGAACCACGACCACAACTATCATTGAGGGCTCTTGGGGGTTTGAACATACAAAAGCTTGTTTTAGGGATGAAATAATTCCATTTGTAAAAGCTCTGAAGGACATATTTAGTATATTCGATCAATATTTAATTGATGAACTTACTGAAGTCCAACACGTCTTTCATCAAATAGAACAAGCCGTGGAACAACATCGTTTAGAGTCCAAAACATTTGAAGTTAAAATGAATAAAGTTTTAAATGAAAATGAACGACTCTTAGAACAAGTCATTAGCAAAGATATAGTGAACATAATTGTGAATTCTTCTGTGGATAATGCTTATGTGAATGTGCATGAATATGAAAAGTGTCTCAAACTTGAGACTGAGCTTCTCAACAAAAAAGATTTCGTTGAAAAAGAGATTTATGATAAACTGTTCAGAAGTTATACCACTCTTGAAAAAGATTGCATCTCTTTAGAAGTTGATACTCAACTTAATCAGGAAATTTTTCAAAGAGACAATTCTGTTTCAAATCAAAGTGCTCCAAGTTTTGATCAATATTTTGAATTAAATGTATTGAAAGCTCGGTCGCAAGAGAAAGACACGGTCATAAAAAAGTTGAAAGAGAGAATTAAATCTCTAAGTGGAAATATGAATGAGGATAAGATCAAAAAGGACATAGAAGAGATTGAAACAGTAAATATTGAATTGGATCATAGGGTGTCAAAGCTTATTGCTGAGAATGAACATTTGAAACAGACCTATAAGCAACTTTATAACTTGATTAAACCAACACGTATTCGATCAAAAGAACAATGTGATGCGTTAATTAATCAAGTCAATCAAAAGTATATGAAAATCTCTGATTTAAATGCAAGTCTTCAAGAAAAAGTTGTGGTCATTACAGCTCTAAAGAATGAATTAAGGAAACTTAAGGGAAAAGATTTAGCTGATAATGTGGTCACCAAAAACACCATTAATCCAGAAATGCTTAAGATTGATGTGGAACCAATAGCTCCTAGATTGTTGAACAATAGGACGACTCACTCTAACTACCTTAGGCTTACTCAGGAACAAGCTGCGATTCTTAAGGAAATAGTAAAACAAGGAAAATCACAAAATCCTCTTTCCTTAGACTCTGCATGTAAGTATACCAAACGCATTCAGGAGTTGCTTATAATAATCAGACAATCCTGCCTTAGCATCAACAATTCAAGTGATAAATTAGTGGCTGTGACCCCAAAGAACAAGGACAAAAGAGTTAGATTTACTGAGACTGTCACATCCTCAAGAAGCACAAACACAAAAACAGCTTCTTCATCAAACCTAGTTTCTAACAAACCTATGTTGTCTTCTACAGGAGTAAAACCGTCTACTAGTGCTAGCGGATCACAGCCTTCAGGCAATACAAAGAAAGATAAGATTCAGCAAACACCAAGTAGTACTCAGAAGAATAAAGTAGAAGCCCACTCTAGGACAGTTAAACCAGGTTTGAAAAATAAGAATTGTGTTATGGAACCTAACAGAACTGCAAATGTGCAGCATTCCAACTTTAATGCGAATTCTAAAGTTCTATGTGTTAAGTGTAATGGTTGCATGCTTTCTGCTAATCATGATTTGTGTGTTCTTGATTTTATCAATGATGTGAATGCTCGTGCTAAATCTAAATCTCTTATGAAAAGTTCAAAGAGAAAAGTTTGGAAACCAACAGGAAAGGTGTTCACAAATATTGGATACATTTGGAGACCTACTAGTCAGACCTTCACTATCGTAGGAAATGCGTGACCTTTAACTAGGATTACCACATCTACTGAAGTGCCCCTTAGGAAACCAACTGCTCTAGAAAGTGATACACCTAAGCCTGTAGTAACATTGGTTTACTCAAGAAAACCTAGGAAATCTAAAACTCATGTTCCCGTTAGCAAACCAAAGATTATTAAATCTATATATGCTAACAAAAGGAACCCAGTAAATCTTGGGGATCCATAGTTTCCAATGTTCCATCTTCCTCTCTTGATGAATGCAGGTCGTCTAAATTGTTCTCTGGTATTTAGACTCCGGTTGCTCCAAGCATATGACCGGAGATCGCTCTCAGCTCACCAATTTTGTCAATAAATTTTTGGGTATTGTAAAGTTGGAAAATTATCATGTGGCAAAGATATTGGGATATGGTGATTATCAGATTGGGAATGTTACGATATCAAGGGTTTACTACGTGGAAAGAATTGGACATAACTTATTCTCCTTTGGGCAATTCTGTGATTCGAACTTTGAAGTGGCTTTTCGTCAACACACCTGCTTCATTCAGAATCTAAAAGGTGTTGACCTATTGACTGGATCTCGAGGCAACAATCTGTATACACTGTCTCTTGGAGATATGATGGCATCCTCTCCTATATGTCTCTTGTCAAAGGCCTCAAAGACTAAGTCCTGGCTATGGCACCGACGTTTGTCTCATCTGAACTTTGGTGCAATCAACCATTTAGCTAGACACTGTCTTGTTCGAGGTCTCCGTAAGCTAAAATTTGAAAAGGACCATCTGTGTTCTGCGTGTGCAATGGGAAAAAGCAAGAAGAAACCCCACAAACCTAAATCTGAAGACACTAACCAAGAAAAACTGTAATATCTTTGTGGACCAATGTGTGTCGCAAGTGTTAATGGAAAGAAATACATCCTCGCCATTGTCGATGATTACTCTCGATTTACATGGGTAAAGTGCTTAAGGTCAAAAGATGAAGCTCCAGATTTCATAAAACAAGTTTCTTCCCTCAAGTTGATCCAAGTGTGGCTTAAAGACCCGTCTGACGAATCAGAACATATAATGGAACAAAATTTAGTTAATCAAACTTGCGTGAAATTATGAAAAAGTGCATCTCTTCTGACACAATGATGCTCGCTCTCCACAGCAAAATGGTGTAGTTGAAAGACGTAATCGTACGCTAATTGAAGCTTCCTGTACAATGTTGATTTCTGCAAAAAGCTTCTGTTATTTGTATGGGCATAAGCATTTGCAACCCGGCAAGTTATACCCAAATCTTCATCATAACGTCTTCGTCACAAAAAACACCATATGAGCTTTTAACATGACAAACTTTCCGACTTATCATTTTTTTACGTATTTGGTGGACTTTGTTATCCGACAAATGATAGCGAGAACTTGGGAAAGTTACAACCGAAAGCTGATATTGGTATTTTCATTGGCTATGCACCCACAAAGAAAGCATTTTCGAATTACAAACCGACGTACCAGACGAATCATCGAATAATTCATGTAGAATTTGATGAGCTGACAACGATGGCTTCTGAACACATTAGTTACAGGACCCGCAACATCATGAAAGACTCCTGCAACGCAATCGTTGACGGGACACGTTCCAAACCCTCCTCCTTCAACACCGTTAGTACACCTCCAAGAACTGTTGGGACTTTTGTTTCAACCACTGTTGATGAATACTAAACTCCTCACCTAGTGTTGATCTTCCAGCGCCCTAAAGTCCATTGCTCCAATTGCTGAAGTAATTGCTCCAGAACCCGCTGTCAAACAACTGGTTCCACCTACCCAACAACTGTTGACCAAGAAGCACCATACTAGTAACTCCCAAACAACACCCAAAACTCAATCTCCTGTCATTTCTAACGATGTTGAAGAAGAGAATCACGACTTAGATATTGCACACATGAATAACGATCCATTCTTTGGCATTCCAAATCCAGAAAACATTTCTAAAGCATCTTCTTCTTCGGATGTTATTCATACTGTTGTACAAACTGTTGCTCCTTACTCGAACATGTTAACAAATGGACTAAGGATCATCCTTTAGACAACATCATTGGTGAACTCGAAAGACCTGTTTCCACAAGACTCCAACTCCATGAACAAGCCTTATTTTGTTACTATGATGCCTTTCTCACATCAGTTGAACCAAAGAACTATAAAGACGCATTAACTCAAGCATGTTGGATTGAAGCAATGCAAGAGGAGCTTAATGAATTTGAACGTCTTGAAGTCTGGGAACTCGTTCCTCGTCCAGATAAAGTGATGGTTATTACTTTAAAATGGATCTACAAGGTGAAACTTGATGAATTAGGAGGAATTCTAAAAAACAAGGCTCGCTTGGTTGCTCGTGGTTACCGTCAAGAAGAGGGAATTGATTTTGAGGAATCCTTTGCTCTAGTGGCTAGACTTGATGTTATAAGAATTTTCCTTGCATATGCTGCTCACATGAATATGATCGTCTATCAAATGGATGTTAAGACGACATTCTTGAACGACATTCTGCGCGAAGAAGTTTATGTCAGCCAACCGGATGGGTTTGTGGATCAAGACAATCCGAATCATGTGTACAAGCTTAAGAAAGCTCTCTATGGGTTGAAACAAGCTCCTCGCGCGTGGTACGCTCTTTTGTCAAAGTTTCTACTCTTTCAGGAATTCTCTAAAGGAACTATGGATCCCATATTGTTCATCAGAAGGTAAGGCAAAGATATTCTCCTGGTACAAATCTATGTTGATGATATAATTTTTGCATCTACTACACCTGAACTATGTAACCAATTTTCAAAAATAACGTGTTTCAAGTTTAAGAGGTCGATGATGAGCAAAATATCATTTTTTCTAGGACTACAAATTTCACAAAGTCCTAGAGGCATCTTTATAAACCAGTCTAAATATGCTTTAGAATCTTTGAAAAAATATGATATGGAATCTAGTGACCCCGTGGATACTCCTATGGTGGAGAAATCCAAACTGGATAAAGATACATAAGGGAAAGCCGTTGACCCTACACACTATCGTGGAATGATTGGAACTCTTATGTATCTCACATCCAGTAGACCAGACCTAACATTTGTTGTATGCATGTGTGCCTGGTATCGGGCAAAGCCTACCGAAAAGCACTTATATGCTGTAAAAAGAATCTTTAAATACCTATGAGGAACTGTTAATAGGGGACTCTGGTATCCCAAGGATTCTTCTATTGCTCTAACAGCTTATGCATACACTGATCATGCGGGTTGCAAAGATACTAGACGAAGTACATCTGTAAGTATGCAATTATTAGGAGAAAGGCTTGTTAGATGGTAATAAAAAAGGCAGAAAAGCACTGTGATATGCCTTGTCTGGCTGTTATGCTCAAGTCCTTTGGATGAGATCACAACTTACCGACTATGGCCTTGGATTCAATAAAATTCCAATGTACTGTGATAACAAAAGCGCTATTGCCTTATGCTGCAACAATGTTCAACATTCTTGATCAAAAGATATTGACATCAGATTCCACTTCATAAAAGAGCAAGTTGAGAATGGAGTAGTAGAGCTTTACTTTGTTAATACAGAATATCAGCTGGCAGACATCTCCACTTAAGCCTTTGGTAGAGAAAGAATTGAATTTCTCATCAACAAGCTAGGAATGCGAAGTTTTACGTTGGAAACCCTGAAACAATTAGAAGATGAAGCTGAAGAATAGTGGTGGTACCTATTCAAATATCCTGTATATCATAATGTATATATATTACACACCAGAAAAACCAAAAAGATTTTTTATTTTCAGAAAACCTTTATAAAAACAAAATACAAAAATATAAAATCTTTAAAAGTAATGTAGTGTTGATGGTGTTAACTCTTTTATTTGAGTTATACTTCTTCCCATCCATTAATATCTGATATTGCATAAGTGAAGTCTCTTACTTATCTATTATCTTATCATATTTATTTATTACGATAATTTTATTGTATATTTATATATATATATATATATAATTAAGGTATATATTTTAAAACCATAAAAACCTATACAAAGAAGATTTTTCGAATGTTTTTTTTCATGGAGAAACTTTTAGAATAAAATCAAGAAAATACAAAAATTAATATAGTTATCTTTAAACCAAAGAAAAAAATTAAAATGAGAAAAAGTATACGAAAAGAGGTAGTAATTGGCATGTTCTTCATGGAAAAATCTATGGATAACATTGTACGGTCTTAGAATTGTCATTCAATATAATTGATACTTCGAATGGAGTTGAAACATAAAACGTTCATCGCAGCAGGAATGTTCTAAAGTTTTTCCTAAAACATGCCCAACATATGTGGAATGACCTTGCTATTTATTTCAGATGGAGCAATACCAATACGGTATCATCTTAAAGGCAAAGAATGATCAGCTCAGGACGATACATCTTAAAAAAAGTGTCTTTCAAATAATATAATAACCTCGCAGCAAAATTATATAGTAAGGATGGTCTAAAAGCGAGTCAATGATACCGAGTAGTTAGTATAGAGTTTTCCCGGGTCGTTAAATCTCCAACGAGGCTGTGGAATGGGAATGGTAAATCGTATACGAGATGAAATTTGATGATTTGAATTGAGAAAACAATTGATTTTGATTATTTACTTGATAAGCTTAAAATTAATTAAGATGAAACTAAAATTATTCTACGGGGAACAAGCAATAGGAAATTGGGGGATCTTAATTGTACTACGGAACAAAAAATAGTTATACGGATAAATCCTAAATACGGGAGCATAAAATATGGCAAATAACAATCACTAGAAAATCTACGGGAGAACATAATTAGGCTGAAAAAAAAATTAACTCAAATAATTAGAAAAACTAATAACTAAATTAAATATGCATTATTAGGGGATATAGGGAAAATAAATGTAGCAAGCTTATAAACTAAAAATAATAAAAATATAGAGTCCTAAAATTTAATTTTAAAATTTAAATAAATCAAAAATATTCTAACTAAGAATGAAACCAAAATGTTTTAATGATAATTTTCAGTAAAACGCGAAAGGTGAGTTCGAAAAACGAAACAAAACGGTAAGTTCAGAACGAAAAATCCAGGGCTCGTAAACGGAGCCCCGGAACTGAAATTTGGGCAAAAATCACTCTACACAAGTTTGGATTTAATTCTTTCTTATCGCTCACTTATTGATTAAAGAAATTTTTCTAAAAAAGAAAATATTTTTTTTGTTAATTTTTGTATTTTTTATGAATTTTCTAAGATTAAAAAACTAATTAAAATGGAATTAAATATAAAACGTCAGAAAAATATAACTATAAAAAATCTAAAAAAAATCAAATTAAATAAAGAAAAAGTTGAGAAAATCTAAAGTATAAAAAGCCCTAAAAGTATACATGTTAAGCACATTATCGATTAATTGTAAAATGATTATAGAAAACTAAAACCCTAAAATAATTTGTAAATTAATTAAATTAACTAACTAACCTAACAGGCAAGGACTGACAGTGTAATACCCTAAAGGACTAACAGTGCAACAAGGATCTAACCTAAGGAATTAACTGTGCTAACAAGAAAATCGAAAGTTACATAAATGGGGTACCCCACAAACCTACCCACCATATTCACCCTCACACTGCTCCTGAAGTGGAGTCCCCGAATGCAAAGTAGGTCCAATCGGGGGAAGCTATAAAATCAATAAAGCTAAAAAAGAAAAAGTTGTTCAGGGTGTTCTGGTTATCATTTTTTTACAAAAGGACTAATGCTTGAACAGGGTCGTAATAGGCCAGTATTATGAGCTAGTTTGGGCTAGGCTGTGTGACAGAATACTTGTGAAAACGCTCAAAGAGGCTTTTTGGCTTTTCTTTGAGCTAAAAAAGCTCGAAAATCTGGATGGAGGTTCGGTTTAGTTAACTTTATCCTAGCTATGTCTCATCTATTTTTAACTAATTTAGTTTAACTGAAATAAGCCTAATGAAATAGTGTGTCTAAACAAGATTAAGCTAACTTGACTAAATTGTTAATGAATAAAAAAGAAAATAAAAGGGCTACTTTGAAGCCTTAATAGCTACCCTTACGAGGGGGAATTAACGTATAACAATATTTCATTGGGGAAATAACGGTGATACCTATAAGCTACAAAGAAAAGCAAAAACATCCTAAGGCTTAATACAAAATAAGCTATAAAAAAAGGGTGCTGAAATTGGTTTCAGCACCAAGTCAGGGGAGGTGCAAGGGCCCGAGTGGCTAGGAACTTGGGGACTTTTTGGGCTTAATGAAAACTAAGCACAAAAAGTGTTTTTAGCCAAAAAACAAAAACACAAAAGATTGACGAGAGAGAGCTAAATTGAGCTAAAAATGAAGTTCCAATTTTAAGCTAATAAAATGGATTAAATCATGCTGATAAAGGGGCTTGAGTTTGGGGCTTTTTCAAAAAAAATGGCATTTAGGTACACTACTTCACTTGGTCATTTGGTAAATGACAGAACAAGGGGTACCTTTTTTTAGCTTTTTATGACTCTAAGACACCTAGAATGGAGCCGAGCAGCTAAGGTTGTTTCAACAGCTTAAGCCCTTAAGCTCAACTATTTTAGACGCTATTAAAAATTGATCGGAACTCGTAATACAAAGGGGTCACAAAAACTTAATTTTATATTAAAACTTGTGGTTTTAAAACATGGCCTCTCTAAATAAACTATCCACTACATCCACGTCTCATCCAAAGGTTGGGCTGGTAAGCGAGTTGATGATCACATTAGAAACCCCATTTTGACCTATCATTCATTAAAGACGTTATAACCAGTACAGAACCTCCACCTTAAATGGGTATAATATAGATTGGATTTTTAACTGATTTTTGGGTTAAATGAAGGCTGAGAAAAGGCTTTATTAGGTGTTGTTGTACGTAGATAGTGTATTGTGAGCAGATTGCATTGCTTTGATCATAGAATTAAAAACAGATTTAAACAACTAAAATTAAGGCTTTACAAATTCTTCGGATTATTTGCCAAATTTCGCCAAATTGTCTTTTACTTTTTTTATGTAAACTTATCCAATAGAGAATAAGGCAAACAATTACAAACTTAAAAAACTTTTTGAAACAAGAACTGAATTACCATTTAATTAAAGTTTAAATAAAATAAGGCTAGTTAAAAACTAAAAATGTCTTTCGGCATTGTGTTTTCTTCCTTGATATAGAAGTCCTTTTGCTTGAATTCTTCTTCTTTCTGTTCTCATTAACAATAAGAGATTACAAGAGAAACTGAATGCTTAAAGTACAAATTTAATTAAAAGTTTATAAAAAAAAAAGCTAGTAAAAAAAAGTTGTGGTTCGACATTGTGCTTCTTCAATTTATAGGAGCTCTCTCTCTTCATTTTTCTCATTCTTGTGTTTGTTGTGTGTGTACAAAGCCCAGCTAACAATCTCAGCCCTAGGATTAGTGTTGTGTTTCTTTTTTATCACAATCCGCCATTGATTTTTCTTGGGTTATGGGGGATTGCCAACCTAGCATCTAATTAGGGTTAGTGGGAGGTGGGATTTGCTTAGACTGGTTAATGAAAGGGTTGGGTAAAGGGAAGGATGGTGAACTCGTGAGGGTGTGGCTTTTTAGGGTTTTGGCGGGAAAGGTGAAAGGGACGAATGGTGATAGGTTTACAGGTTTAAAAAGTTTGCATTTGCCCAGAAAGAAACCCTGAAGTTTCATTTCTTTTCCATTTCTTTTGTTTCTTTTCTTTTTAGTTATAAAAGAGTTTAAAAAGTTGGCATAAACAGCCCTTGTGTTTTAATCAAAAGGATTAAAGAAGGAATTGGTGAATTGCAGTTTCGGCCCTTGTGTTTTATAAAGAGATAAAAGTTTTGGAAACTTGCAAATTCAGTCCCTTATATTTTTAAAACACTTTTTCTTTTTACAAACATTTTTAAACTTGACAATTTAGGTCCCCAGGGTTTATAAAAATGGTATTGGGCCAGTAATGGGCTTGGGTTATGTATTGGGCCCAACTGGGTGTGTTTGGGCCCAATAAGGGTCAGGCTTGTGTTATTGGGCTTTTTAAGGCCCAATAAGGTTTGGGTGGGTTTTGTGTGTACACTGGCTGAGATTGGTTTGTTCAAGGGCTAGGATCGGGTCTTCAAAGTCTTCATAGTCTCTGTCAATTGCACACAAATGGGCTGTTGTCATTGATTGAGGGCCCATTTGGTCTTCACAGTCTTCGTTAATATACTATTGGGCTTTCCCGGCCCATCAGATGGGTTGAGATTGCAACCAATAGTATTCTTCAATTACGGCTTTGGTTTTGACTGTTGATTTGTTGAGTTGACTTTGACTTTGACTTATCTGATCTTTGGCTTTGCTTTGGCCTTGTCTTTTACAGCTTTTCCATTCCGTGTCTGGTTTTGTCATTTTTTTGCTGTGTTTTCTGTCTTTTGGTGTGATATCCTTTTCCTGCACAACACAAGTGTAAAACAAACATATCTTTGGCAGTTTCTGTCTGTTTTTAGTCATTTGAGTCCGTTTTCAATGGAAAAAGGTATGTGTAATTAAGCACATACCAAAATCCCCCATACTACGACATTGCCGTGTCCTCACGCAATGCTATGAAGTAAGCATTCACGAAAACTAAGACTCTTGACCCCCTCCGACTACTAACTTTGAAAAGTAGCAAAGTGTTTGTCAAAGGAAAGAATCAATAGCTTCGACAAATCCCGATTAACACCATTATTTTGTATGTACATTGACTACTCTAATTTTTTTGGATTTTTTTTTTTTGAATGGTTTGTCTTTCTTATTTAACTCACAATGGGATCATAGAGTGAGAAACGTCCATACGGATGTCCTTACGGAAAATTTCATCGTCCCCGATTTTTCACTAGTCTT
>BQNB010007942.1:3137-91762 GCA_026074375.1 Tanacetum coccineum | reverse complement strand
GTACTTGACCAACCAAACAGGACAAGGAACGGATTTCAATTTCAAAACCCAATAAAACCACCTAATTTAGGCATACCAAACGGCCTCTTAAGTAATATGTTCTAGTAATTCCAGTGACACCATTATCATCCGTGTTCCCCTTTGTTGCCATGATGCAGCCAATTCCCAATCTTTAACAAGCACTTTATATAGAGATTCTTAAAAAAAGAAAACTGGAACGTGGCTATAAAAATTTATAGAATCACTATGACAAAGTAAATAACAAAAGATGCTCTTTGAATAACTGAAGAAAATAAGAAGTGATAAGATTTAAGGTGAAATATTGACTTTTGAAGTCATTATTCTTCAACTTTGACATCAAATTATTTTGATTGTGTTATATAATACCTGATGCAAAATATATGAATGGATTGAGTTTTATATTTATTTTTATTGGTTTGATTTACATCAAGTATTATATAAAACAAACAAAATAATTTAAGGTCAAAGTTAAAGAATAATGACTTCGAAAGTCAACAGTTGACACTTATTTAGAGACGGAGAGAGTATATTTTAGTGGTGGATCATTTTTACTTTGATTACCATATTGAATGGTAAATGATTTGCTTGATAATTCACACAAAACATCCGGTATAAATAGATTACAAAGATAAGGCTTGAGCCCAAGACTAATTCTACATCTAATGACCCCGCTAATGGAGATTGATGTAAATCTAATCATGCCAAAAATATAAATCTAAACATGCCAAAAATATAACACGCTTAAAATAATTATGTATGGACTAATAGGGTGGTGGGTAGGGTGGTGGGTGGGTTGTGATAAAGAAAAAAAATAAAAAAAAATAATTTATTTATTTAAAAATGGTGACGTGTCGGTTTTGAGTCGGTCACAATACCTATTTTAACAAGTCATTATAAGTTTGATGTGTTAGATTGGTAATATACAAAGTACGTTACCTAAAAGTGAAATTTTTTGTAAGTAGATTACCTATTTATGGACTTAACCCTTTTTATATATTAAACTTTATTTATCAAATATATAACACATATCGACCGATTCATTCGGTTAAAAAAATACCCGCGGAAAAATCTTCGCATCGCGAACAAAACTACGGTTGCATACAAGCTAGCCCCGCCGCAACGCGTGGACACATTCCCACTCAATATTCATTCGAAATCGATTCGCAAAAAATTATGCCCCTAGCAACGCGCGAGCAATTTTGCTCGTTTTCAATCACAAACGACGTCGTTTTGACGTCGGGCCAATTTGCAGCCCCCACACCAAGCCCAAAGTAAAAAAATAATAATCTGATGGCCCAAAATAAAATATAAAAAGAAAAGTTACAAAACGGACCATCAACTTTTAACTATTTACGACTTTTTAATATAATAAACTTTATTTATCAAATATATAGCATATATTTACCGATTCATTCAGATAAAAAAATACAATCGGAAAGATCTTCGAACTGCGAATAAAACGAGCCCAATATTGAACTGCTTCTGACATACGCACGATTTTATAAAAAATGTTGAAGTTTAATATAAATAGAAAAATAAAAGAAAATTTACAAAACGTGCCCTCAACTTTTAACTATTCACGACTTTCTTATATAATAAACTTTATTTCTCAAATATATAACACGTACCTACCGATTCATTCGGATCAAAAACTACCCGCGGAAATATCTTCGAATTGCGAACAAAACAAGCTCAATATCGTAATGCTTCTGACATACGTACGATTTTATAAAAAATGCTGAAGCTTAATGTATATATATATATATATTTAAAAAAAAACTTTCAGATGACACCCAAAACTACCTAATAACTTTAAAATAAAAACGTACAATTCTGTGAAAGTTATTGTTAAAAAAATGCCCCGTGAAATAAAAACATGTGTTGCATACAAGTCAGCCCAACCGCAATGCACGGACTCATTCCCACTCAATATTCATTCGAAATTGATTCGCAAAAAAATTATGCCTCGCGGCAACGTGCAGAGTATCTTGCTTGTAAAAATTGTAACCAAGAAACTGGCCAAGACCAAGATGAGATATTGAATCCAAGAAAAGCAAGACCATGCTTGGGCCTAGGCCGACCAATATAAAGTTCAACCATTATATTGGGTTATTTATTCTTTGCCCTCTTATTAATACTAGACGAGTACCCGTGCATAGCAATGAGATTTTCTAGCGACAGATAGTTGTAGTGATAAAAACAGTTTATAGTTATAAACGAAAAATAATAAAAGTTTGAGGATTTGGGGATTTAGGGATTAAACATAATGTTTTGAAACCCGGTTCGACCAGACCGGTTCAGCTGGTTGAACCGTTTCCGGTCGAAAAACAGATCAGATTAAACCGGTTTTTATATTTTCGAAAGCCGGTTTGACCCGGTGGAAGACCGGGTTGACCAGGTGGTCGAGTCGGTTACCCGGTTTAACCCGGTGGAAGACTGGGTTGACCTAGTGATCGAACGGGTTGAACCACTAACCCGGTGACTCGACCGGGTTGATTAGAAACCCGGTTTTCAAAACATTTATTGCAGCTTCCATAAATAGATTACTTAAAATTTTCACTTTCAAAGTTTGTAGCTTTTTTCATGATAGATACTATAGATTAAACAAAAATGGGGTGAAATAAGAAAACTCATAAGAAATGAGATTTAAAAACAAAATGAAAAGGAATCAATTCTATTTAATAGATCTATATAAAAAACATAAAAAAATACCTCAACGACTTTATATCACGATGTTATCGCTGTATCAGTCAGAAACGTGTTTAGTGCGCAAAATCCAGGCTGGCGACAACCTTGGTAATCAAAACAATGTCAAATGTTATAAATAAAAGGGTTTGTTCTAACATGTGTACACAGGGGCACATGTAAAGGTGGGAGACACAGGCAAGTGTGATCACAGTCTGATTAGTCACAGTTAATGTTATTAATCTTAACAGGCCCCACAAATAACTGCTGGCCAATCAGGCTGTGACACACAGCCTCATGTCCCCACCTTAACATGTGCCCCTGGGGCACATGTTAGAAAAACCCTAAATAAAAATTTTAATATGTAAAAAGAATATACAAATAATAAAGCAGCGGCAGCAGCAATCCAGCGTAGTAGCGACGGCGACCTTTTCCGGCGAGATATTTGTTGCTATTTTCAGCGTCAGCGGCTTTTCCAGCGACTTTGTGGCTATTTCCGGCAAGGTTGCGGCTGGTAAAAAAAGGCAAAAATATGAGTAAAAACTATTTAAGATCTACATTTATAAACTATAGACCTAAAAAAACAAAAGATCTAGATATAAAAACTATGAATCTTAAAAAAAATACCCTCGAACTTAATTAATGGTCATGATCCATAAAAATAGTGGTGGTTTTGACGTCCAGCGTTGTGAGGTCCGGCGATGGTGGGAGTAGTGCTAGGAGTTTTGGTAGTGGAGATGAGAGTTTATTATTGTGTAGTGTTTTGTGAGGAGAGTTTTCAAAGTTTGGATTTTAAATGAGAAAACTTTGTTAACCTTTTCTTTTTTGTGTCAATCATTCATTGCTGTAGATATACTTTCCATTATTGTTTTTTTGTCTATCCTTCATTGTTGTAGCGTATGAAGAGTAGAGATTCCATATATATTTTTATTTTTCACTTTCAAGAAATGGGGCATTTTCCTTTATATATTAGTATAGATATAGATATATATCAATTGGCGTGAGATACGCCGTCGTTTTACAACAATTTTTTAGCCCATTAAGTAAAAAGAACAGCCCAACAACAAAAATTCAAGTCCAAAATTATTAAATAAAAAAATATTTACAAAATTTACCCTCACACTATACGACGAGTTACGAAAACAACCTTAAAGTTTTAGTTATTTACGGTTTTTTATATAACAAACTTTATTTATCAAATATGTAACATATGTCTACCGATTCATTAAAAAAATATAGGGTCGAAAAGATCTTCTAATTGCGAACAAAATGAGCCCAATTTTAATAAGCTTTTGAGATACGTATGATTTTGTAAAAAACGTCGGAGCTTAAAATACATTTTAATATAATAATTTCAAAGCACACCCTTAACTTATCTATTCACATTAAAAACTACCCTACAATTTAATGAAAACTAAATATGTAGAAGTGCACGTAGTCTAGAGGGTATTTATGAACAAATCTATGAAAGTTTATTTCTTACAAAAATTACCGGCTACACAAGTACAAAAATACATCTTCGATAAACAAACAAAAATAGCCATGCCACAACGTGCGGGCATTATTATTTCTTTAGACAAACTCAGCACGAAACAACTAGCAATTGTTGGGAATTATAGATTTGATGAGACAAAAGAAACAAGTAATGAAACAAAAGGACTAAAATCGTCATTAAATAATTCTACAAGCTGATGGAGAATTATTGAAGATTTAGTCAAAGATATCAAAATATAAAAATTCTGGAAGATCTCCTTAAGAAGAGAAAGATAACAGAAGATATGAAGATATTCCTTAATGTTTAAAAGATTTACTTGTTTATATCTTTATGTTAACTTCCTTTGTAAGTCATGACCTCTCTATATAAAGAGATCATAGACACATAGTTTTAGCATCTAGAAAAGTGTGTGTGTGTACACAAGATACAATGTAGACGTCTAGTTAGTTGGTGTAGCCTCAAGGTCAAGGTGTTCTTGATCCTTTTTGTAACACCCCCAAAAATATGACAACGCAGCGGAATACCACATGGGGTGCTACTTCATAATACACAGCGCTAGATACAAGAGAACGACCTCTAAATGTGTCGTTTGTAAAACAATCTCGTTGATTTTCTGAAATCAAAATAATAGTTGTCCCATAATTGCATCACCATGCAAAACTTGAATGTAAAGACTCCAATGCACATCAAATAATCCAAGCATCTAATTCACCTGAGAAAAACATGCTTAAAAGTGTCAACATTAAAGTTGGTGAGTTCATAGATTAGTTTAAATATGAATGTAATCCACTGTATCATCACAGTACCATGTAAAAATCCCAAAGATTTATAAAGAATGCACGACACATTTTATGTCACCAAAAGTACCAATCTTATCCCAAAGATTTATAAAGAATGCATGACCAATTTAATGTCACCAAAATGTTTCAAGTATGTATTGCCACTTTATTCAAGGCAACGTAAATATCCATGTGAGTATAAAACAATGTTTACGATTACTCTAAGCTCATGAAACTGAAGCTAATAATTCATGTAAGAATTCGTATGTATATGTTGGGGGCCCTGTAGTCCCAACGTGATCCGACATGTTATAACGTTCGTTCCCAGTGATAGCTAGTCACCCGAACGGGGGTTGTCAATCCCGAATAGATCTATTTCATAACATGCGCGCAGACAACATGCTATAACGTTCGTTTTCCGAGTGATAGCGAATCACCCGAACGGGGATTATCAATCCCAAATAGATCTATTTTATAACATTCGCGCTCACCCTCCAAGTGATTTACAGTTCATGACGCTGTGACGTAGACTTGTATGTACCCATCACAGGTGTCCCCTCCAAGAACACCGGGCAGTGATTTAAAATAATGTGTTCCCCTCATGGGTGTTCCCTCCAAGAACACGGGCAGTAATACAAATAATGTGATCCATCCTGGTGTTCCTCCATGAACACCCGGGCAGTAATGATTGGTGCCCCGCAGGCGCCATCGCAAATCGTATCCGACAATCATTTCAAATGTAAAGTATGTCTTTGATGACCAAAAAGATGTCAAATAATGATCTCATAGCGAATTATGTAAATGAGGTATGCACCAATTTGTAATCAACCATGTAACATAAACAAAAACACACCCGCATTGCAAACAAGCATGTTTCACCCCAGAATAATATATGTTTTTTATAACACGAGTAGTAAAAACAGGGGGCTATAAACTCAATTGAACAAAGACACGATCAAATATTCCAAATAAATCACAACCGATAATCTGCAAAGATCTCGGCCACGACCTATAATTATGTCGCTCTATTATAATACACGTATTAAATACGATCAACGATGTGTACATCGTAACGACGAAATCATACATATTTTAATATGTATACAATACATTTATAATGGATGAGAAATCCCCTTTCGCCGCGTCTTTTAAACTAACCTTAGTATATATATGAATATATACTATTTCAGTCCAAACATAGCTTATGTGAAATATTTTCGAAAGTTACTATTTTTAGACTCTTCGTTTTTAGGATCGAACAATGGTCTTAAATATAATTAATTGAAATAATAGATCAACCGACTTTAGTTTTGACCCGCTATGTCTTAATTTTAAAACAGACAATCCTCGCGGCAAAGTAAAATGTCATTACGAACAACTTTCATGTTTCGCCAAAAGGCTGAAACGGACTCGAAAGTGCTCAAATCGTTTAATTAATAGATCTGTCAGATTTAATATATTAAAAATAACTTATTTTCTATTAAAGTGTATATTCCGATTTCACTCCTGTTTTCTTCGTTATTGGGAGTTAAAAGTCCCGTTTTATATCAAAACGTCCGTCAAAATATAATTTGTTATATTTTGTAAACCAAAGTCTGATTTTTCAAAGTCTCGAATCCCGAATCCCATGTTCCGTTTTCTGGTCAAAATGATCCGCTATAAAAATGCGCCAAAGTCCGTTTTTAGCTCAAAACTCATCTAAACTATATCTAGTATCGCTTATACATTATTATCAATCCCGTTTTAATATTAATATCACATTTTACTTGGACGTCGCAAGTTTAAACAGATTTCATCACATATACATTTTATCGATAATATAAAAGAAATAATCGAATACTTTTAAATTAAACGCACCCTTTTTCGGTGTCAACACAATCAAACGCACCCATTTCGGTGTCACAATATCAAACGCACCCATTTCCGTTGCAAACCAAACCCGACCAAACAACCCGATGCCCCGGCTGTCCCCGGCTGTCCCACAGCCTAACCCGACACCCCGTCGTCGGTTGTTAACCCACAACCCGACCGCACCCTTTGCGGCTGACCCGAAACCCAAACCCGACGCACCCCGTGTGGTGATAAACCACGAAACCAAACGTATCCCGGCTGTGTGACAGCCAAACTAACAAACCCCCCCTAGCTGCTGTTACAAACCACACACACCCTCGTTTCTATAAACAAAACCAAACGCACCCTTTGCTGGTGGTTTGACCCGACACCCCACGCACCCTTGTGGGTCGTGGTGGCTGCCGAAACAAACACGCCCTTTGTGATATTATCACCCTCTTTCGGCTGTTAAAACAGCAACCAAACACACCCTATTCGGCACTAAAACAGTGACCACAAACACCCCTGGTGGCTGTCAACATCAAACGCACCCTTTCTTGTTTCTATATAATAACCAACGCACCCTACTCGGTGGCTGTTGAGCCAAACGCAGCCCTGCTGCTGACCCGCGAACCATACGCACCCTCGAGGTGCGAGACAACCAAACGCGCCCTATGTGGGCTGTCACAGCCAAACGCACCCTTGTCGGGTGGCTGTCACCCAAAACAAACGCACCCTTGCGGCTGTGACAATCCAAACGCACCCCCTTTCGGTGATATAAACCCAACCTGAACCAAACCACCCTTCGCTCGTCTTTAATACCAAACGCACCATGATGGTGCACACCATGCACCGGACGCACCCTAATGGGTGTTCGGTTAAACCAGCCGCACCCTGGTTGGTTTCCACAGCCAAACCCGCCCTTGGTGTTGGCTGCCACAACCCAACGCACCCTAGTTTGCGAAACAACAAACCCAACGAACACCCCCTTGCTGTTATAACCTTAACCCGAACCCACCCCTTTTGTTCATAACCAACCCAACACCCCCTACTGCTAAACCCGAACCAAACCCACCCTCGTGGTGGCTGTCCCGTAACCGACGCACCCCTTGGTGCATTTATAAACCAAACGCAGCCTTTCTTGCTGCTGACCCGGACCCCAAACGCACCCTTGTTTCTATAAACAAAACCAAACGCCCCTTCGTGGGCTGTTTAACAGCCAAACAAGCACCCCTTTGGGGTGTTAACCCACAACCCGACCGCACCCTTTTCGGTGACAGAAAAAACCAAACGGACCCCGGTGTGGTTTTTATAACCGAAACCAGACGCACCCTACCTGTGGTGGTTCACCACCGAAACAACACCCTTTTCGGGTTGCTTATAAAACCGAACGCACCCTGACTGGTGGTTTGTAAAACCAACCGCACCCTCTCGTTTCAATCGAACCCAACGCCCCCACGGCTGTGGTGGTGGAGGTGAGGGTGGTGATGGCGCGTGGTAGCGAGTAGGTTAGGGGATCGGATAGATCGGAAGGTGAGGAGTATTTTTGGTCTTCACCGGAAAATATTTTCCGGCGGTGGGTGTTGGTGGCCGGCGGCGGCAGGTGGCTGCCGAAAACATTGGGTATTCATTTGATAGTATTTCATAAATATTTTATAACATTTAATAAAATATCTGTTATTCATTTTGCGAACAGGTTTCGCCTGGTCCGAAATAAAAATGGATCTTTAAACTCGAGTATATTCGCGTTATCAACAAACCTCTTTTGAATAACAATAATAACTAATTTATAAAACTTTTATTTAAAAAACTAAAATTAAATTATCTTTAATCATTTTCGGGGGTACGCGCCGTGTGCGGTTTTTCCAAAACTTTGCGAGGCTGTTTTAGCCCTCTTCTGCTTGTTTTCAGGTCTCGGGTAAATCTGAAAAGTTGTCTGGAATATCATTTCACATCAAATTGCTTTAGAGTCCGAGTCGTGAAAACGTGATTTAGATGATCGTTCTTATAAGTCAAGCCAGACCCGAAAAGTCACAGGGTAAGATAGTTATCTAAAGTTTCGAAAATTACCGGATGTTACACTTTTATAGTTAGGTAAACGTTATATTTTGATCAAATATAATTGGGGCTTGGAGTGAATCATATGAATATAAAATCTTGTTTAATAATATTGTTCTTGTGCTAATTCCGCTATGCATATTTTTATGTTCAATGTTATTTTATCCTAGATATAAGGTCTAAACAACCTGAGCTTATAACGATCTAAGGAGTTCTAACAAACTCCACACGTGGTATCAGAGCATTGTGGCTCATGATCTAGGATCTACAAGGTGTTTTGGTGTCGCATCTATGAAGGAAAAGAGGTACGAATTTTCTGTCTTGGTTCAGGTTTGTTATCATCCGATTTCTAGTGATATTTGGGTTTTTAGGCAACACTATATAATTCGATATAACAGGGAAGTTTGTTCTATCTTGTTATTGATTGGTTCGTGACAACAAGATGGTGGATGATTTTGGTTCGTGGTTTACATTATTCAAGAGTTCTTTAGAACTTTATTCTATGAAAGATTTTCATTAGCTGTGGATGAGAATGTAGAATTAGTGACAGTTTAAGTAACAGAAAATAAAGAGTGTCGCCTAAAGGGATGTCGTCTGGATACTTTAAAAAAAAGTATCCTTCTAACAGTGGGTTTTTATGATTTTGTATTGCTCGTTGGTGCTGGCTTACTATGCCACAGGACACATGCAGTATGTGTGGTGATCATATTTTTATTGGGGACTTTAACTGACGCTTACATTTTTTATTAATAAGTGTCTCAATAAGTATGCGGAGGAGGAAGCACTTTATACTGCCATAGGGATGATTAGTACTGCTTAATTATAATGTTTCTACCGCTACGGGTTCGAACACTTTATGCTTCCGAGGTAAAGTAGTACTGATAGTTCATGGATAGTCGTTGCCTATGTCTACGTTAATGCTGCTTCCTTTGACACCAGACGGTTTATCATTGCTTTGCCTTATCTTTTGAAGGTTAGTGCTGTGCTTCATGTATTATTAGTATTGCTTTCACAAACCTTAGTACTGATAACGTATATTAGTACTGCTTGTGTTTTTGGTTTGGATAGTTTGTACTTCAGCCCTTGTCGATATCGGTCAGTTTGTACTGTCAAGTTATGTCCGATATTGGACAGTGATAAGTAAGTAATGGGTTTATTAGGCAGAGAGAGATAGAAGTTTAATCAAACAAGGATGTTTTGTTTTTGGTTTATGTTTTTACATTAATTCTTAACAGATTTTAAAGGCTAGTATTTATTGGTTTAAATTGATTAACGAAGGGTCGATTGTTTATCACCTATTTGAGAGTTGAAGTTGGATAATTATTTGGATGCGTGTGTCTTATCACTATCTCATATAGGCTTACAAATGTTTATTTAGAAGGTAACTTTGTTAGTGCTTAGAATCAATGGTGCGAAGACTTGACGAATATAGCTAAGGTGTGTTGATTTTACACTAACTTAGGTGCTCAAATGCTCACATTTGCTATCACTATTAATGGGGTTAAGTTATTGTGCTCAGTTGTCTCATAGAAATGAGGATTTTTTGAAATGAGGTTCACGATCTACTCTATTTCCACAGATTTTATTTTATGGAGTTCGAAGTCACGTGGATAGTACAAGATATAAGACACATGTTTGGGTTATTCTACTTCAGCATCAAGTTCGTCTATTACTTAGTTTTCTTCATTCAGTGATCATCTTACATAGAGATCTACAGAATTTGATGATTCACGAAGATTGTTAACATATGGGTTTCAGGCGAAGCTTAATGTTAAACATGTTTAAACACCTTTTTATGATAATGAGGCTGAAGGTTTTTTACTAATGCTAGTCATTATTTCATTCTGCTAGTGTGAATGTTTCATGCTACTCAAGTTCATTTTTTCTTATTGTCTTAATGGTGGTTTATTTAAGGTGTTATAAGGCTTGGATTCAGAAGTTGTGATATTGGTTTGTAGTGGTCAAGATCAAGTTGCTTATTTCATATGTACCCTAGTAGATTATGACAAAAAGGGGGAGAATTTTTAACTTGTATAAATGGAAACTTGTAGATCCTTGGTGTGGCATGTCAAAGGAAATATGAATTATGGGGAAGGAGGAGGTTTTTTTGTTTTCTCATTTCAAGGAGAATTCCATGATAGTCAAACTTAAGGGGAAAGCTTTTGATTAAAAGGCTTTATGATGAAGTACGTACAAGAAACATGTTTGTTTTGTCATTCATTTAAATTAGGGGGAAACATTTGTTGGAAAATTTATAAGATTTGATGAGGACAAAAGAAACTTGTAATGAAATCAAAAGGACCCTTTTAAATATCATCATTAAAGAATTCTAACAAGCTGATTGAGAATTATTGAAGATTTAGGTCTTTGATATCATTAAATTGAAGATTCTGAAAGATCTTCTTAAGAAGATTAAAGATATCAGAAGATATGTAGATATTCCTTTATGTTTAAAAAAGATTTACCTCTGTTTTTTATCTTTATGTTATCCTTCCTTTGTAAGTCATGGGATTATCTCTTTATAAAGAGTTACTTAGAATCATTAGTTTTGGCCATCCAGATAATGTTCATGTTATGTGTACTGTTCATAGATTAATGCTTGTCTTTAGGTAGTTGGCTATTGTCGGGGATGCCGCCTAGGTCTTGGTGGTATTGTTCTGGGATTGTGATGGGTTTAGTTTGTTTCTGATTCAATTTTTATGGGGGATGGGTGTGATCGATGTGGTGGTGATCTTTAGGTGGGCATAGTTATGGGGAGGGGTGAGTTGGCCGATTTACTTGATTATGGTAGTGGGGATTGGTGTGGGGGTGGAGGTGTGTGTTAGGGAAGTATTCATCATGTGCGTTCTCGGGGGTCGGTGTTAAGAGTTTGTGCGGAGACTTGATCAACTCACCACTGTAATAATTATTACATTACGTTATCTGCACCACATTGGATTAAATATGCCCACCACAACGCGTGGGCCGCATTCCCCCTTGTTTGTTTCATGTAGAGAAACATTTATTTCCTTCTAGTTCTTTAGGGATACTAGATGAAAACAAATATTAAAAATACTAGCGACCTACTATCAATTAAAGCAAAACTTGCTATGCGTAATCAACGCAAAGTTGGGTCAAAAAAAGCTATCGGATAAGATTGATACAGCAAGTATTTAAGTATGGACATACTGTTATACAGAAAAAGTCAGTTGTGATTGTAAGCGATGGTGGTTGTTCATTAAAACTATATAACAAATTTCATAGTCTTGCTCCCCTCACATTTGCTATAGTACTCGATTTTTGATATTTTTTAATCCTTATTATCAAGTGTTGTAAATAAAACAATTTTAGATGGGGGTGGTGGTATAACACCTAATCCTCCATTATCTTCATTCATACATGGTGCGGGGTGTAAAAAGTTTAGGTAACACCCCCAAAAATGTGTCGCAGTGGAAATATGTCCGGGGGCGTTTCTCATATTACAATAGCAAAAGATACTAGAGATCACGGACCTCTAAATGTGGGTTTGAAATATTATTCTCGTTGATTTCCTTGAATCTGATATACTCATTTGTCCCATAATTGCTTCACAATGAAAAGCTTTGGAAACAACACAATCGAGTTCTGTTCATTTGTATGTAAGTTGTTTATCAATGTATGCAATTTTCTGGTACTATATTTAGTCTCACTGGGAATATTCATGTTGGCAAAAGCATTGAGTATGCACTTGTGTTTATCTTGCTTTTTATATGTCAATAAGTTTTGTTGGGGTGGTTCAGTAGGTGTAGTGAAGATACAAGGCGTACGAGTGGAAATACTACCCGAAACGACCCATTTCCACCATTTTTGATCATTGAAGCTCAAACTCAGGTTGCGTAACGTGGCTGTTTATTATCATTTGCTATATCAACCTTCCCTGTTAAGATTGTGCTAAGGTCGTCATTTTTCATTTCAGAATATTTATTACATCTACCTACCAGGTGAAGTTCATAACCTCGCCTTTACTTATTTACATGTTTTATAAACCCGCGAGGGGGATACATGCTTGTTACCAACTCTTTTACATACTCATTTATCTTATAACAATGTGATTACTTTTCAAAGATTTTATGAATTCATAATCTCACATATCTTATAAACCCGTGACACCTACTATAAAATCATGAATGCAAGTGTTATGCTAAACTATATGCTATCCTGATATATTATTCGCTAGGTCACATGGAAATACTATTTGGGTAGTATCTCCCAATAATCCTTATATATCTCTTTGGGTACTTGATCTTCCCAATATTTATATTGGTAATAGCTCCCAAAACACTTAATATCTCTCTTGGGTAAGTATCTCTCATAACACTTTGGGTGGTATCTCCCAATATAAGTTGGCTCTTTATATCTCTTATCTCTTATGTGATTCATGAGTTTAGGGTGATAATACGTTCACATAGACAATAATTTCTTCATAACGATTGATTCCTGCAATAACCAACATTTCCAATTTGAAACTTGTATTTATCCTATTACATTTCAAACCTATTGAAAGTTCACCTCAACCTTTGTGTTGTACCATTTTAGCATGTTATCTCAGGTAGATTGAGCAAGTTAGCGGTACGGAGTGGCGATGACTCGAAGTGGTTGAACATCTTATCATTCAAACGATAGTTTTAGATTTGGGACCACATTTTGTAAAAACACGATTATAATGAATGATAACTAAATTTTTCCAACAACGTCTCTTTTAAAGTTGTTTTCTATGATTATGATTTGGTTGTAATCCATGAAGTTAATACCCCAGATTTAACTGCCGCTGTCTATATTGTAAAAAATGGGGGTGTTACACATATGTAAATATTCGTATATATTTACATATGAAAAATAAACAATATATAAACTCATAATACCGTGAATTATATAACAAAGACAAACAATCCGAAGATTAATGTGAAGTATATAATACTTTGCAAGTATTATATAAGAAGTGTGAGTAACTAATTAAACCAAATAGTTCGACACGTTTTCTGAAATCACCACTTAATTAAATAAAAACTTCTTGCATAGATGTAAACATACGTTTTAAGGTTACAAATTACGTTAAACGATGTTTGTAAAGCTTTTACAACAGTTATGATGTTATCTTCTAGTTGACAATTATAAAATATAAAATAATATTTTATAAAATTGTATTTCGTTTCTTCGACGGGTTGTGGCTAAAATAGTTGTCTCATTGTAAAAGTATAGTTTTCGTTCGTTTGTCGGGTTATTATATAATACAAATTAATAATCTTAAAACTATATAACTCCATCCTTTTATCGGGTTTCTAAAATAATAGAAATTATAGTTAAAATGACTAAACATAGAAATTTATAGAAATTTCGGCATAACTTATTCGTTTATAAGACGATTCCCATTTTTTACAAAATCCAATGTTCTTCCCTTTTCAATCAATCCGTATTGCAAAATACTCCCTCGTTTCAATATATATCTAAACTAAATCAATAAGTGACAAGGTAAGTAAAACCAAACACGCCCTTAGGATTATAAAACACAATAACAAAAATAACATATAACACATTCATTTAACCATTAACCACCATTTAATCCGGTTTTTATATTTTACCAAAACTTGCAATATATTTATTAGGCGATTTATATTAACCCAAACGCGCCCTTATTAGTTTTTCTGCTAACCCAAACACACCCTTACGGTGTTTCTGCTCACCCAAACATACCCTTACGGTGTTTCCTGCTCATCCAAACACACCCTTATACATTTTCTGCTCACCCAAACACACCCTTATCGCGAATATGTCAAACAAACGCACCTTTGTGCGGTTACACAGCCAACCAAACACCCATTTTGGCAGTTCTACTAAACCAAACGCCCCTTTTGGCAGTTTTGCTAAACCAAACGCACCCTCTTGGTGCTTCACTTAAACCAAACGCACCTTTGTGCGGTTACACAGCCAACCAAACACCCCTTTTGGCAGTTCTACTAAACCGAACGCCCCTTTTGGCAGTTTTGCTAAACCAAACACACCCTCTCGGTGCTTCACTTAAACCAAACGCACCCTATGTTGCTCACCCGAAACCCAACGCACCCTTTGGTGCTGACCCAAAACCCAACACACACTTTAGTGGGTTTTTATCAAACCAAACGCATCTTGGTGGGTGTTAAGAAAAGCCCAACGTACCCTAGTGGCTGAGAATACCAAACAAACACACCCTTATGCTACTTTCTGTCAAACCAAACGCACCCTTAGGAGGGTTTTAAGCAAACCAACTGCACCCTCTTGGTGCTATTACAGCCAAACGCACCCATATGGGTTGTTTTAAAACCCAAACGCACCCTGTTGGTGGGTTTAAAACACACGCACCTTTGTGGTGGCTGGGTGGTGGTGGTGGTGCGTGGTGTGAGGGTGACAAGGAGATAATGGTGGACATGTAGGTAGTGACGAGGTGGTGGCTGGTGGTATGGTGGGTGATGGCGTGGCGATGAGATAGTTGTGGAGGTGACGATGATGATGTGGTTGCCGGTAGTGGGGTTAGTTTGGCAGCGAGGAATGTGTTGATGGTCGGGGTGATCGTTGGTGGCGATGTTGTGGTGAACGGCTGGCCAGAATCGGGCACCGGGAGGTGGCCGGCTATTGGGAGGAGGAACAACGAGGGCTGGGCCCCTATCTTTTTTTTTTTTTGGGGGGGTTTTTTTTTTTTCTTTCTTATTTTTCTCTTTGATAATTTTTTTGCTTTATATTTTTCTTGATATAAATATGTGAAGGGGGAACCTCTAATACTCTTGAATGTATTGTAGAAAGCTTTTAAAATCATTAGTTTGGCAAGTTTTAAGTGGCAAGTGCAAGATAGTCTAGGGGGTTTATGTAAATATTACCATAGGGACCAACAGTGAAATTTTTGTAAAATAACTGTTCGGGACACGTTTAGGCTAGTTAACGTTTGATTCAAGACACGAAACTTGCGCCATTGTGTTCCAAATAGATTTTCTACATAAAAAATGAGTATTCACTCGACTATTATTGCATAAACGTTTTATAAACTTATTTAAAATGTTTATTATTTATTTGTGTATCACTGATAAACTTTGTCCGTAAAATAAACTTTAACTTGAATATTTGCGTTTTTAACAAACGTTTCTGAATAAAATGATAAATAATTTATTAAATATTTCTATTTAATAAAAAGTGATAATTAAATATAGTTTAATTATTTTTGTGTCGGTACGCGTTGCGTGCGCTGTTTAAAATTTTACGAGGGTATTTTAGTCACTTTCTGTTTGGTTTTGGGTTTCGGGTAAAACTGAAAAGTTGTCCGAAATGTCGTTTTACATCAAAGTTCTTTAGAGTCCAAGTCGTGAAAACGTGATTTAGCGGGTCGTTTTTGATAAGTCAACTTAAGAATAACATATATCTTCTCGTTTTCAAGTCAAATAAGTTAAAAATAAATTTGCACATGAGAGATATGTAATAATAAATATGATTTATTATTTAAATATGTTCCGAAAAATTACCGGTTACGCGGTAATCGTTTTTATGTGACAATAAAAGATCAAAAGTCAAAAAGTCAAGTCGGACCCGAAAAGTCAAAGGGTAAAATAGTCATTTAAAATTCTCCAAAAATTGCTAGTTATTAAAATAGTCACTCGGAAAATAGACTATTAATTTTCCTAAAAGTAATTTTCTTATCTAAATGGGAAATATTATATATTATTACGACACGCGTTTGACGTTTTTCAAAATGGCACCGCTGCCAGAAAGAGGTGTATCGATTTTTACAGGATTGTTCATGTTCGATCCTTGAAAATCCTTTCCCCGTGAAAGTTTTCAATTTATATATATAAATAAACCGCCAAAAATTTTTCTATTCATTTTTTAATATTCTCTTTATATTAAATATTAAAAAAATGACGTTGTTATTGTCGTTGTTACCGGCTTCATCTTAGTTAACAAACATGATAGAGGTAAAGGCGGTCGAATCCAAACCGACAAACATTCGACCCGAAGAGAAGGTTTTTTAAAACGCTTCACACTTACCCGCTCCTACGGCTCTTTGTGCTTTTCTAGAGAGTTTACTGCACCTTGACTTTCCGTTACCAAAAATATTTTTCTTTCTTATTTTTATCTTTTCCTAAGTATTATTTGAAAATCTATAATAATTTTTCTTATACCTCTATTCTTTAATCTTATTCTCTCTCTTCTATACTACCCTCTTATCTGATAATTCATCAACGTGTCTGTGCCAAGTGCTCGAGGTGTGGAGGTCCGTTAAACAAACGGTGGAAATTGTCGGCGTTGTACCAATGTGATTTTCGGAGACGAGTTTGTCCATAACCCAGTTCCATTCAAACAACATAGCGAAACACCTGATTTTCCTACCCAGCTCACAACCCCAAACATCTTTCTCTCGACCAACTTAGTTGTTTTCATTGTGAAGCCGTTAGAAGATGGTGTAACTGTGGAAAACTAGAAAAGGGGGGGGGGGATGTTGAATAGTTTAACCGCTTTTTATTTACATGTTGTATGTTTTGTTTAGGAAAACTTAGATTCCGACTTTTGTGAATTCAATACTTCATAAATAGAACAATATAAATATGTAGGAAGCAGAATAAAAAGATAAGTAGGTTGGAAAGATCAAAACACAAACACAACACAAGGATTATAGGGGTTCGGCTTAACGAAATCTCCCTCTCCTCATCAGCCTACTCCACTCCTCGAGCAACCTAACTCGAGAGTTTTCTTTACTATGTCAACAAGCTCCCTTATGGCGGAGAAATTCGTACACAATGTTGCTTATATCAATTTCCGACACTAAGCTAAATGTCGAGTTCTAATCTTAGATAGAACCAATCTATCATAACACAACTTCACGACTTGTTAACTTCACGACTACATCACAACTTCACTACACAACTTAGCTTAACACCTTGATCACAACTACACAACTTCTTCACACCTTCACGACTTCACAACTCATCACCTCACAACTTCTCCTCACCACCACTACTTATTCACAACTATCTAACACTACTAGAAATGATACACCAATATCCAACTAAAACTTACAACAATTACGCAAACCTAAACAACTACACAACGTACAAGATTTACAAATGATTATACAAGATATATGTGGATAGCAATAGGATTAGGAATATAACCTTGGTTTAATACTTCTTCACTTATGATGGAAGTATTCTTCTCTTAGCACTTGAGAATAAGCTTGGAATCACTTTGGAAACAAAGCATTAAATGAATTAAATGATCAAGGATTTTAAGTGAGATTAGTGGGCTGTTTTAGAACATAAAAGAATGAGGCAAAAGGTGAGAAAAAATAGTGGGGAAAAAGTCCAGTAATTTATAGGACAAACTGGATGAGCGTCAGTCTATGGGCGGTCCCTTTAAAATTAAGGGGGCCGCCCTAGGCTAGAGGCACCCAATTTGTCTTTTAAGTAGGGAAATTTTCTGGACATTTTTAAGCCTTTAGTCCGAAAATTTGAATTCAAAATGTTTATTTTGAATAAAACATTTCTTTTAATTGTAGAAAATATTATTGTAATGTTTATAAGAATGCTACATACATTTATAAAATTATACAGTTGAAAAAAGATCTCACTTTGATCATATAAAAGCATTAAGCATTTGTTTATTTCATACTTTAAGTGATTACATTATCGAAATGAAAACTAACTACTAATTACTTGTTTACATTTAATTTTACATTGAACGTATTTAAATTTTGTGATTATCAAAACGTAAGGATGTGAAAAATATTAATAATATTTTTTGGCATTACTTTCTACACAATCTCCCCTTTTTGTGATGATTACAAAATTTAAACTCATTAAAAGTAGAAATATTTTAAATAAGTAGATTAGTGAGTTTAAGGTCATTTCTCCTCCCACTTTTTGTAAAATCAAAAAAGGCATCATGCGATATTGCAAGTAAAAACGACATAATAAAAGCTCCCCCTTGAAAGTGTGTTCCCCCTCTTCGTTTCGAGGCATCAAGTGAACGAGCTAGTTCTTTTTCTTGGCTACAAAATTGAGTTAGAACAATACAAATATTTCTAACAAGTAGCAAGAAGGAAGGAAAAATAAGACAAGAGCAAGCAATATTAAAGCAAAAGATACTTCCTATTCCATTTAGACAAATGTGTGTAAGACTACCACACAGCACTACAAAGAAACTTAATATCTTTAAAGCATATTGATATAACAAAAAGACAAAAAAAAATCACTAAATGACCATAAGAAGATTTTTAGACTTGCTTGTGATTCGAAAAGGGTTGAACGATTTATTTGTAGCATATAATGGTGAGGATTAGTTGATTATCGATGGAGAGTATGGAGACAAGGCGGTCATAGGGAGGATTGTCACTGTTGGACTCTAGGTGGTTGGATGTGGTCCGACCGAGGAGGAATTCAATCAATCAGAACCTCACTTAAGCAATGACTTGTTTTTGGGAGAAAAAGCAACAAGGGGCAATACCCCAACATATAGATTCAACTTAGGTGTAATGTTGAGGGTGTGTAGGTATAGTTTGGAGAGTAATGATGAGGGAAATGTTTTTTGTTTGTATTGTTAGGGAGAGACATGGCTAGATTTTTGATGGGTCTTGAAGTTGATTAAATGTCATCAACAAGACTTCTTCTACTGGAGATGGACGGTGGTTATGTTGTTTGAATTTAGTTTGTTCACTATTTGAAGTAAAAGCTTGATGTAGCAGTAGCATGTGTACTTGATGGTGAGATAGGAAGATGGAGGATGTGCGAAACAATTTGTGGTGATTAGGAGTGTCCTTAATCGTAAGGATTTGGGAATGCTTCTGATTGAGGGTGTTTTTTTTACATGATTTGTTCATGATGAGAGGGTGAGTGGTTTTGGCTTGGTATGGGTGAACTTAAATTGATTCATTGGATGTGTACAAGGTTTTGAGTTACTTGCTTCCTCAAATAGTTTCACACCGTCATTTATGTTACCCTTAGATGGTTTGATATGGGTTTGTTGGGAGGTGTCATTGGTGAGGATGATTTTGATGATGATGGTTGAGGAGGAAAGGTATAAATTTGGGAAGAATGAACATTTAAGGGACCAAATCCAAGAACTGTTTGTGAATTTAAGGAAACAGTAGCTAAGTCTAGAGGGTATTAGGTTAAGGAGGAATGAAAAATATTGTTTTTCCCGTGCCAGCTAGGGCGTTCCCCTTCATTAGGGGTCGATCCTCTTAAAGATAAGGGGGGCGCCCTTTATAATTTAAGGGGGTCAGCACCACTGCAAAATCCCCCGCAGATTTCCTAAAAATAGATTTTTCTTCAAAGTTTTGTGAGGTGTTTCAGTTTTGCGGTGTTGATTTGTCAGCAAGTCCAACCTTTTAATGGCAATAAGATGTTTTAACACATAACAAATAAACATTCAACAATCTACATATATTGACATAAGAAATGTAGGATAAAATAATTTCACAAAATTTTGGCGCATATACACCAATTTAATGAATAGAGGGACCATCAAAAGAGGATAAAACAAACGAACATATTGTGTAAATACAAGTGTGTAGCCTAAGAATGCGAACAGAAGTGAGTTACAGATTTATTTTGACACTAAGACATGATAACCTAAGAAATTAAATCCAAAAGGCTCCATGTTTTAATTTTGCTCAACTAAGATATATCGAAAATAAATATTGGATTATATTTTACAACAGTAGAGAAAGACCATTATGCATATGTGAAAAAATATTTTTAGCATATCTCAACAATATATGAAAAAAATGTGAGAAAGACTTTCTTTAGGAAATAATGGATTGGGACTATTGTATATATATGTATAATGAGATATGTATTTAGATAGGAGAACTTGTAAAAGTTTGCTTATAGGTTTTCCTAATCTTGTGTTTTTGTGCAAAATAGAAGCCTAGACACAGAGAGAAAAAAATTTTGTTCAGTGGGTGGTCCCCTTAAAGTCCGGGCGGTCCCCTTAAAAATTAAGTGGGCCCGCCAACCTGCTGAAAATGGTTTTTCTCATCAGTATTTTGACAAATAGTTCATTTCTAATTTTTAGTGCAGAAAACTAGTCCAATTTGTTCAATCATTCCCTAGTAATTCAGGATAATTGTGATTTGGTATTGAAGAACGGGTCCTAGGCGTAAGTAGTTAAATGGTTCACTTTAAGTGTATTTTAGTTAAGATATCAGCTATGTTTCTCCGAAGAGACATTTCTATAGAGTATTTTCATTTGAACATTATCACGAGTAGTGGGTCGAATTTCTATGTGTTTTGTTCGTGAGTGTTGAACGGGATTCTTACTTAAGTCTATAGCCCCTTTGTTATCACATATTATTAGAATATCGTTTAACCTAATGCCGATATTCTACGAGAGCTTGTTTCACACCACAGGGTCTTGTTGACATGCCGTTTCCGGTGCATAACATATTCGCTCTGTTGTGGATAGAATGGGCAAGAGCGGTTTTCGTTCTTTGAAAACCAATTTAAACAACATCCCATGAACGTGCAAACACCACTAGTGCTCTTGCGATCTACGTAATCTCCCGCATGATCCGAATCCGCATACATTATTGCTTCTATGTCGGATCCCTTAGGATACCATAATCCTAAATGCGTAGTGCCTTTAATGTATCGGAAGATATGTTTAACCGCTTCTAGGTGAGAGGTTTTGGGATCCTCTTGAAAGCGTGCACAAAGGCAAATACTAAACATGATATCGGGTCAACTTGTCGTTAAGTATAATAAACTATCTATCATGCCTCTATATTTGGTATTATTTACGGACTCACCTTCTTCGTCTCTTGTGAGTTTGGTTTCCGTGGACATAGGGGTTTTTATTGGCTTAGAGTCTTCTAGTCTAAATTTCTTAACCATTTCCTTAATATATTTTGATTGATTAAAAAATATTCCATCATCTAATTATTTTATTTGTAATCCTAAGAAAAAATTTAGTTCCCCCATCATACTCATTTCAAACTCATCATGTATGATCTTGGCAAAGACATCACAAATTTCTTGACAAGTTGATCTGAATATAATGTCATCAACATATATTTGGACAATAATGAGGTTAAAGTCTTTCTTTTTAGTAAAGAGTGTGTTATCTACCATTCCTACGGAGTAATTATGTTTAATAAGAAAGGCTTTTAATCGGTCGTACCAAGCTTTTGGGGCTTGTTTTAGACCATAAAGAGCTTTCATAAGTCTATAGACATAATTAGGTTTTGTGAAGTTAATGAATCCCGGAGGTTGTGCCACGTAAACCTCCTCATTGATAAAACCGTTAAGGAATGCACTCTTCACATCCATTTGATATAACATAAAGTCTAGTGCGCAAGCATAAGCTAAAAGTATTCTAATGGACTCTAGTCTAGCTACGATCAATTCCTTCTTGTTGATTATAACCTTGGGCGACTAACCTAGCTTTGTTTCTAGTTACGATGCCATTTTCATCGAGTTTATTTCTATATACCCATTTTGTTCCTATAATGATCATATCCAAGGGATTTGGGACTAGTTCCCAAGCATCATTTGTTTTAAATTGGTTTAGCTCCTCTTGCATGGCCATTACCTAATTTTTACCTTTTAATGCCTCATTTATATTTTAGGTTCTATTGTTGAAATGAAGCAAAAGAAATTGCTTTTGTCTTGAGCTTGCGACCTAAGAGTTCTTTGATTTAGACTACCAATAACATTTTCTAAAGGATGAGTTTTAGATTCTTTAATATTTACAATTTGATTATTTTCTAATGAGATGTCTTCAAGATCATTGCTTATGGGTTTTGTTTTAGTAACCTCAATAGCTTCTTCTTTGACTACCTCATCATCTTCTAATGGTGATGTTTTAGGCGAGGGAGGAGTTTCATCGAAAGTTACATTTTATGACTCTTCAACTTTCATTGTTGTTTGATAAGTATTATGTAGGCTTTACTATTTTGCGAATATCCTAAGAAAACACCTTCGTACGACTTTGGGTCGAACTTGGTGAGGTAATCTTTTGTATTAAGAATAAAGCATTTACTTCCGAATACTCTAAAATAGTTAAGGTTTGGTTTCCTACCTCTTAACAACTCGTATAAAGTTATTCCTAAAATACGTCTAATGGAAATTCTATTAATTATATAGGTTGATGTATCGACCGCATTACACCAAAATTTTTGAGGAATGGATTGTTCATTTAACATGGTTCTACTCATTTCTTGTAGAGTGTGATTTTTTCTTTCTACTACCTCATTAGAATGTGGAGTACGAGGAGCGGAAAAATTGTGAGATATCCCATTTAAATCACAATAGTTTCCGAATTGTACTTCATTATCAAATTCCTGACCATGATCCGTTCTAATTGATACAATGGAACATCCTAATTTGTTTTGGATCATTTTGCTAAATATTTTAAATTTTTTTAAAGGCTTCGGTTTTATTTGCTAAAAATCTTGTCCATTTGAATCGCGAATAGTCATTTATGATTACTAAGGTATAACGATTCCCTCCATAGCTTCGTATGGCGGAAGGGACAAACAAATCCATGTGTAGTAGTTCTAAGCTTCTAGTTGTTGAAACTATATTTTTAGCCTTGTGACTTACATGAGCTTGCTTTCCAATTTTGCAAGCATCACAAAAAAGTCAGTCGTATTTAAGTATGGGTAGATTTCTAACTAATTCTTTAGATGCTAATGATTGAATTAGTTGTATATTAGCGTGTCCAAATCTCCTATGCCATAGTGTGGAGTTTTCGTCTAATGTTGCAAGGCATAAATTATCTTCCGGTTTATTTCCTAGTTTTATTACACATATTCCTCCTTTCATAATTCCTTTACCTATAACCTTTTTGTCTTTAATTATTTCGCTATCGTGTTTGGTAAATATTACTTTGCATTTATTATCACATATTTACACTAAGCAAGTTATATGTTAAGTTATCTACGTGCTCAACATTTTTAATTATTAGGGAGTCTTGAGAAATCGTACCTTTCCTTATGATTTTACCGCGCAAGTTGGTCCCAAAAATTACGTTACCTCTGTTGTATGCTTTGTATGAAGAACATAACGATTACCCGTTATGTGTTTTGAGCGTCCAACTCAGCAAGGAAAACTTTAAGTGCTTAAAAAACTTAATAAGCTATAAAACCCAATAAGCTATTTCAGACTCTAAGCTTTTGAAGACTTATCTATCTACTTATATGTTATGAATCAAAATCATAAAAAACAAGTACTAAAAGCTATAAATCTAAATTTAAAAAGCTAAGACTAGTTAATACTGTTTTTGGCTTTTTGAGATTTTTTTTGATGAACTTTTAAGGCTAAATTAGTCCTAAGTAATAAGCTAGAAATTGAAAACAAGTTTTAAACTATCTTAACCTTTATCTAATTTATAAACTTACTAAATTTTAAAATCTAAATTCTACTAAAGCTAGCTTAAATGATGCTAAAAAGACAGCAGTAGTAACTGCTGTTACTACTGCTGGTGCAAATGACCAAATGGCCAAAACCAATTTGTAGGTATCCTTAAGGGATAACCCTGCACTAGACACTCCTATTGAGTGTTTAAGAACACCTAGCTAACAAAATCCAAGCCTAGGAAGGCTTGGATCAATTTTAACAAGCAAAGAAAAAGGGAAAAACTCCCCTGGTGCAATAACAAGAAATTAAGCTTAAGCTTTCTAGATTATTAGATCTAACCTCTAAAATTTCATTCACTACTGATTAAAAGTGAATTTAAAAGTGACAAAAGTAATGAACTCAACTTAATTTGACTTTTGAAGGTCAAACAACACTAATTCAAACACCCCTTAAAATTATGACAGATTTCATTAGCTTATGATTCTAAGTTCTAATTAACAAAACCTTAATACCAGATAGCTATTAGCTTATAACTAACCTAATAAGCTTATTTAAACAACTAGATAAGCTAGAATTTAAGATCTACAATTTTAGACATAAAATGAAGAAATATAAGATCTATACTACTGAAGCTATAAAATGATAATGAAACATATTTGCCAAGCATAAAAACATGTAGATAAGCACAGTTAAGCAACTAATAAGCAACTAGATAAGTATCTTAAGCAAAATAAGCTAGAAATTTAAAGACAAAGGAAATAAATGAGAACTTACAGTGTGCTTTAGCTAAACAAAAGCAAAAATGCTCAAAGAGCTTTTCAACAGCTCTGGCTTATCATTGATAAGCCAGTATAAGTCCTTGGAAGCTCTTCCATTGTTAGCTTCCCTTCCAAAAGCTTCTAAATCCAATATTCCAAGGTTTTAAGCTGATTTTAAGGTTTAAGTGAATTAAAGACTTAATTAAGCTCAATCTTAGCTTAGAGACTAAGAGAGCTTGTAGATAGCTTATCAAAGCTTATGAAACAGTAACTTCAATATTTGAAAGAGATAAGGGCTTATAAGTGAAAAAACAGCTTATAAAAACTAAAATGAGAATTTTATTAATTCTTAAAAACAGATTACAATTCTTTATAGAAACGACTACAAGAGCTTGAAAAAGTAAAATTACATTTAAAAAAACCTACATAAGCTATTTTACTAAGAAAAATTACAAGGGAAAAGATATATGTGTGTGGGTGAGGAGCTCGTATTTATAGCCACCAGGGAAGCTTCTAGGTCTAAATTCAGTTACACCTCCTCTCAATCTTGTCCATACATTCCTTCAATCATTGGATCAACACTTAGGGCCGTTGGATCAAATTATAACTCACACGGATTGCCAGGTGGCGAATCCGTGATGTGGACACCTTGTGTTACTTCTATGCAGGCTTTAGAGTAAAATCTTGCCTCTTTGTATGTTTTACAACAATCCACCACGTGAGATTTCCTTTGTGGTTTTAGCCAATGAGAAAGCCTTGTGATGTAATAACTCTGCCATACGTGTACGTTTAGCCCTTGAATTGTCCTTTTTGGCCGCCTATAGTAAAAGCTTTTTTATTTGACCTGGTGAAAAGGAAGAATAAGGGTGAACAGTTGGGTAAAACCACTGTTTCCCGCGTAATTTTAACGTGAAGGCTGCGTTTGTATAAAGTTTGACCCGGTGCGTTATGTACTTGGGTATAATATATAAAAAAAAGAAAATAGGCCCGGGTAAGGTGGGTTTTTGGGCTTTGGATTTGTGTATTGTTATAAAGAAAGTAACGTTTTAAACTTCTATGTAATAGAATATAACACCTGTTAGGTCCTCCAAGTGTAATTTTTGTAATGTTGGGTTGATTTTTGAGGAATGTTTTTGAGGGATTTTGAGTTTATTGTCTCTTAGTGTTTTTTGACCAATGGTTGACTGAGGGTTGACTTTGATAGCTGTTCCTCCCGGCTTTTTGCGTGCTCTTCCGTTCCCGTGTTCGTGTTTGTCCGGTTTTGACATGTTTTCTTATGATTTTTGTTTTATCCGTACCTACACAATAAGAAAGACAAAACAAGCAAAATTCAAGTATTTAAAGCACATTTTTGGTCTTTTAAGGGTCATTTTTGATATAAAAAGGATATGTGTTTGCACACATATCAAAATTCCCCAAACTAAACGATTGTGTGTCCTCACGCAATATTATATGCCTTATAACCAAATTACTTTCAAAATTTTCCCAAAACTAAACCTTTGAGAACGAAAGTAGGCAAGACTTTTGTGAGAAATTAAAAGATCACAAGTTATAAAACACTCCGTATTTCCCATTTCCTAAAACCAAATTTCATTTTTTAAAAAAAAAATATTATTTTGACATTTGTTATTATCCATAACTGTTAGGATCATAGAAAAGATTCATTTCGAATCCGAGAATGCCCCAAAAAGGATAAATTCATCATTCCCGACTTTTCACTTATCCAAACCAAGCTTAAAACAAAATCACAGCTAAATATCAGTAAGGATGCTAACACTACTCATATTTACAACTTGTGAACTTTTTGACTCCCGACATTTATTATATCTTAAGTGAGTGTGCTATCTTGAATTTCAACCATGGATCAACTTTTTGCAACATACTATGCTTTACGTTCCACCTTAGAATAATGAGTTTAAAGGCGAGATCATCCCATGTAGCGACTTTTTGTCTCGGAACCGATCCTAACCTTAACTACAAAGTGAACCAGGCATACTGAACACCCCACAGCGAATAGTATCGGGACTCACGGACCTTATGTTTCAAAAACTCTCATGTTTTAATACGGATATTCCCATAGCTTATAAATAGAGTAGTCAAAGTTGCAAAAGCATATTTGAATTTTAACAAAAAGAAATCATTAAATAAATTAATTTAACTAATTACATTTAAGTCAATAGAAACCTCGACTTTTAGAAGGCTGCAACATCGTTGTGAGCCGGCAGATGCAACACACTTTAATAGTCTCAGGTATTTTATCTTACTAGGCTTTTCTTTAGAAGAACTACAACATCGGTTGTGAGCCAGGCAAGAATAGTAGTAAACTTTTATCATGCTCACAGCTTTTATAATTATATTATCAATCCTTATATATATATATATATATATATATATATATATATATATATATATATATATACTAAATATATCTTAAATTTTTTTATAACTAAACTTTTTCAAAAGAAAGACTTTTCTTTTTGGAAAAATGAAGTATAAATTTGAACTAAGCACTAAAAATTTTGCTAATATATTACATAAAAAATTGTTGAATTTAGTTTTAGATCTTCAAAAACAGCAACGTATATTAATCCGGTTAAGAGCTTATGAGTGAGAAAAAACAACAAGTTCCGATATAAGACTCTTAAGAATTCCAAATAATATTTGTTTAGTCATCCTACTCATACATAACTTCGTATATTTATTTGATTCTTCGAAAATTAAGCGAACGCTTAGCCTAAACGTTAAGGGAACAAGCAAGGAGCTACCACACGATCGAATCGGTTCAAAAAATTACTCTTTTTCTTTACCCAGCCAGGAAAGTCAAAATTGTGGACAAAAACACTTATAAAATAATAATAAAAAATAAATAAAATATATAAATATATATTATATATATAATAATATAATATATATATAAGTTCGCTTCTTTTTTACCTTTTTTCCTATTGTTGTTTCATATCAAATAAAAATTAAAAATTTAAAAATTTTTTAAAATTTTTTGCTATTTTTTTGTGAGAAAACGGGGTACGTGAAACAAAACAATAAGTAGTGTAACATCAACTCGATAGATTTCCCTCCCAAACTAAAACGAAACATTGTCCTCAATGTTTTAAGGCGAGGTCTCTACGTAAATCTAAACCCGTTAATTAATTATCCAAATAAAACTTTAATTGATAAGATGAAAGGATATCGATATCCCCAAACTACCTTCAAAAAAGCTAGGAAACACGATGTGAACCGAGACAAAACACCGAACAAACATAAGTAGTGCATCAGAAAAATTGGTCTTAACCTGCAAACAATCACAAGCACAAACAACAAACACAAAGAACAGAAGAGTACAAGCCTCCTCACACACATTAGAAACAAGAAAGAAAATAGAAAATGGAATAAGCATGGGGTGCCGTCCCACGAAGCGCTTTATTTTTGTAACCGAGTCACATAGCTTGACTTCATCCCAGAATCATTCGTCCATAGGGAGAGCACAAGGAACTGCTAAGAGAAAAATGAAAATTAGAGATGCCGTGGGTCAAAAAACGAGGTCCACACCCCGTGAGAGAGAGATAACAGGATAAAAAAAAAAAAAAAAAAAAAAAATAATCCTCCGGGGTAGGAAAAAAATGGAGAAAAGAAGCCCAAATGACAAATTGAAGGAATTGACATCTTCACGATTTAGGATAAAACAATTCCCTATTGGTTAAAATCTTCATCATTCTTTATGGCCGTATCGGGCTTAAAATTTAAGCAAACATCCGGTGGTTCCGGTGGAGGATGAGGAGATGACGGGTTGTCTTGATGATCAAGGTTAGGTAACTCATTATCTTCATCTTCGGAATCATCATTCTTAACACCTGGTGGAATTAAATCATCTGGAACGAGGAATATATCGATCTCTTCTTGAACGGGGTCACTATCCTCAACGGGGATAAGAGATACGGGAAGAGATTCGATAATTGAACTCGGATTAGTATGAACATTTTCCTGTGACCGGGAAGTTGAAATCTCACAAAGCAAAGTCATACGACTAAGATATTCCTCATGCTCTCTAGCAATCCTCGAAGGAAGTGTAATAAGTTCACCGGCGAACTCATGGTGAAGAGGATCACTCCTTGGAGAAAAATAAATCGAAAGAACTATGATGGATCATTTGTTTTGTGTTCAATGATCAGAAATCACTTCGGGAGCGAGATTATGGGTGGTATCATCACTAAGCAGATTCTCAAGAAAAAATAACGCCTCTTTCCTGAAATGAAATACCTTCCTCAAAATTAGAAGAAACTTCCATGGCTAGAAAAGTATCGATCTCATCAATTTCGTCTTCTGGAGCGAAACACTCAACCTTATCGGTTAAAGGTGTGTTAAGTAAAACTGACTCATCGGAATCTGAAACGTTGGAGTTCTCGTTTTCGACATCTTCTTCTTTCTCGTTAAAGAGAGGATTTTCGTTACTGGAGTTGAAGTCATCATCAAATTCGAAAAGAGGGTTTGAATAAACTTGAACATTTTCTCATGAACACCTTTTTAAGTAATCGTGAGTTAATGCGGCAGAACACCTCAAGAATTTCACTAGTCTTCACCGAAGAAGAACTAAGAGGAAGAGCATCGGAATGATTAGTGGTACTGCCACTAAATGGCTCATCTTTCAAAAAATCAAAGACACAAATAGCATGAGCAAATTGCTTATTCTTGCTTTTCTTAGATTTTTCAGCATAAAAGACAAGTTCATCATTTCCTACTCTTAAAGTTAATTTTTCCTCATATAGATCAATGAGAGCTTTTGCGGTGCGAAGGAAAGGTCTCCCTAAAATAATAGGCACTCTCGGGTCTGGTTCAAAATTAACCACAACAAAATCGGCAAGAAAAGTGAAACCATCAACTCTAACTACAACATCCTCGGCTATACCCATCTGGAATGCGGTAACGGAGACGGTTAGCAACTCGAGTTGTCATTTCGGGTGGGCTTCAAAGCTCCAAGCCCAAGTTGCTTGTAGATATAATGAGGCAAAAGATTTATGCTAGCTCCGGAATCGGCTAAAGCATTAGTCTTATCAAGTTCTTGTAGAGCACATGGAATAAGAAATTTTCCGGGATCTTCGAGTTTCTCTCTACTGAACTTTGTTCAAGATGATGGCAGAACATTCAGCATTTAACGGTTTTGATGGGGCGATTTCCCCTCTAAGTGTTCTTTTTTTTCTCAATAAAGTGCTTAACCATTTGTTAAATTTCGGCATTTCGATGAGAGCATCTTTTAAACTAATTTCTAAACGGAGTTGTTTAAACAACTTCATAAACCCGCTCTGCTGAGCACTGGGTGTATCTCTCTCTCTCTCTTACTTTCATCCTCTCGGGATATGGAAGTTTTGGCTGATATGAATTATGCTCTGGAGAATTAGGCTCTTGAACAGTTTTCTTAGCCTTTGGTTTTGGAATTTCAATAAAAATGGAATCATGATCCTCCGGGGGTGGGACTTGTGCGGTATTTTCTGAACTGGATTTTGCACTTTGTCCATTGACGTCTCCGGGTTTTATTCGGGTTCCTTTAGAGGAGTAGAAACAACGGGTGTAAGAACAAGAGGAGTCGAAGGTCCTTCACAAGTTTTACCACTTTGTGTGGTGATAGCATTGACATGCTCACGAGGGTTAGTTATGTTTTTGACATGGAAAGAGTACCTGAATTTTAAGACGGATTGGTGTATTTGAAGTTATTGAACTTGAAAAAGCATTTTCGTTAAATTTGTCTTCTGATATTGTAAACCCTTAGGCCTAGATTTTGCATTATTCCGAACACAACATCATTAGCCTTGACATAAATCTCAAAATCGGTCTTTGAAAAACCTTGCGGATTACGGATGTAGGACTTGATACACTGGGTGGTTGATGCAGTTGGAAGTTGGTAAACTTGTCCTTGATTGAAGTACTTTCCACGGTTTGATTGAAATTGTTTACTCGCTTTTGGTTGAAATTATTTTCTTGATTTATGGATGAAAGGGTTTACAGATTGGTTTCGAATCGGAGAAAACTCCAGTGAGGTCGGATTTGGTTTTAAACATCGGAGGTCCCTATGAAATTGTATTTGCCCTTGATTAAAATTAGCTGCAGCAGCTTGTGAAACGTACTTTGAATGTTTCTTGATAAACATTGCCATCTGTGTGGCTGGACATTTTTAATAAGAATGAGGCCCCTCCACAAGTTACACAAAAACTCCTGCTCGTGAAGCCGCTTTAACGTTTGCGGGATCTTATGGCTTTATGTTTGTCGATAAGCATAAGACTTCATCAAATTCTTTAAGTTCAGATACTTCGGTTGTAAGAAGCAGCAACATTGGTGAAATTCGTAGTAGATGAATTCGAACTCACTTTGACAACGACTGCCATTGTTTCATGAATTACAACCTTGGATTTTACTCTCGATAATTCTCAGCATCTTGAGGCATCTATCCAAAAAGTTTCCAACCCAGCAGCAGAATTCGACAATTAATCATTGATATTATAGTAATTCAAAGCATTGTAAAACGTATCCAATTGATGTAATTCAGAAAATCCGTGATGTGGGCATGCTCGAAGAAGGTCATTAAATCGATCCCAAGCCTCAAAAAAACGATTCTGTCAAATCATTTGTTTGAAATCTCGTGATTTTGTTACGAAGATTGTCGTTTTTGAAGGAGAAAGATTGATTAAGAAATTTTTTAACAAGATCATCCCATGTCAAAACTGATCGAGGAGATTCTTTTTCTAGCCAAATCCGGGCTGAACCTTCAAGAGAAAACAGAAAAAGCATAAGCTTAATTGACGTGCTTGGGATATCCGGGAATCTCATTGTTGAAGTAATCTTATTAAAATAACGCATGTGAGCATGTGGATCCTCTTTATCATTTCCGAAAAACTGTTTGTTTTGAACAAGATTGATCAAACCATGCTTTAACTCAAAGTTAGCATTGATTTCGGGAATTACAATTGCATCCTCGTACCCCTCGGTAAGGTGCTTGGAGCAATTGTGCCATAGTCCCGGATTATCACCATCGCCTAATAGAGGATTAACAAGAGGTTCTTCTAAATGAAATGGTTGAACATTAGCCGGTTGGGCTTGTTGTTGACGGTTACGGTTGCGGGTTTGAGAACGAGTGCGCATGCACAAAGTTGAAAAAGAAAATTTAAACTAATTTTTTATTTTTTATTATTATTATTTTATTATTTTTTTATATTTAAAACAAACTAAATTAACGGATAACGAGAAGACAACTTAAACCAAATAATCAAATTTACTTCACGGTAGCTCTTAAAAATTTACTTTTTAAGGTGAGCCGTATTTCGTAAATGACACAAATGACAAGTTTTTAAATCTTTGATTCGAGTTGGGAACTTATTATGGATAATACCTCAATTGAAGGTATTATTTGTTGGTGTTCTTTTACCAACTTTGTTTATTTTATTTTTTAATTATGGAATTTTTTTAACAAAAACAAACTTTAAAAAATGAAAGGGTCTTCAAATTAATATCAACAAACTTCAAATAATAGAATCTTAATCACAAATCTCCGGCAACGGCGCCAAAAATTGATTCGTCAATTTCAACACACGTAATAATATAAAATATATAAGACTATGGAAAATTACCAATTTACCCTTGAGGACAAAGGTAAAAAGGAAACTCTTCACAAATATATATAAAGTATAATACGTATATTAACCGGGAAGTATGATTCCCCGGGTCGTTTTCCCCAACGATCGTGAATTAGAAACCAACCGACGTTTGTTGTTCGGACAATGATTTAAATGGGAAACAATAGTTGATTTGATTAACTACTTTTAACAATTAAAATTAACAAGCTCTAACAATTAAGCATGAAAACAAATAACGGGAAATAAAAAAAAAACACAAAAACGACCTTAAATGAATGACAAAAACCCAATATGCCTAATAATAAACCAACTTAAAAAGTTTCATTTAAAATGGCCTGCAATTTGATAAAAAAGTAAGTTTACAAGAAAACTAGAACCAAAACAGAATTGAAATGAGCGTTAAAACACGAAAAACGAAAACGAGAACGAATTCCGTTCTTTAGAAAACGAAATTTTTCTAAAAAAAGATTTTTAAATTTTTTGATTATTTTTCTATTTTTTAAAGTTTTAAATGAAAACAAATGTTTAAAAATACTAAACGAAATATAAAAATTCTAGAAAAATTAAAGAAAATAGCTAAAACTAATTAAATCCTAGGAAAAATAAGCCCGAGATCACAGCTTATCAAATAAGCTATGAAATAAGCTTTGACAGCTAATTAGGCATAAAATAGGCCAAAATGTGAATAAAGGTTTTTTAATAATCAAGAGTCCTTAAAAGACCCAAGGGCACAGCGGTAAATGTGTAGTGTGTGTGTTGTATAAAAGGTTGATGGTTTTGATGGTCCGGGGGTTGAGTCTTGCTCACCCCTGACGTTCCAATTACCCTTTTGTTTATTGTGCTTTTTATGAAAAACTTAAAGAACAAAAGTTGTTAAGGACAACTTTTTAAGCAACTTTAATAAAAGAACTATAAGCTGAAACTCAAAAATAAGCTCTTAAAGAGCTTATGAAAAAGCTGTTTCAGGAACTTAGCTTTTAAGAGCTAAAAAGCTACTTTTCACTTAATAGCTTGCACACAACTGATTTTAAGCTCAAATTCAATCTAAAAGCTGTTCAAAAGCTAATGATGTGAATAGAGCTAATACTAGAGCTAAGTTAACTGAAAACACTAAAAGGTCTCTAAATCTAATGATCAAAAGAGCAAACTCAGAAACTAAAACTAAAAGCTTAAAAACTAGATAAGCGAAATTGCACAATAAGCTATTTTAGGATTTGAGCTTTTAAGAACTTAACAACCTACTTATAAACTATTAATCCAAATCATAAAAACAAATACTAAAAGCTAGAAATCAAAATTTAAAAGCTAAGTTTTAGTTACTACTATGAGATGGCTTTTTTGATGCTTTTCATGTGAACTTTAAAAGCAAATTAATCCTGAGAGATTAACTAGATATTTGAAACAATTTTTTAAACAAATTATCCTATGTCTAAATTATAATCTTACTTAATTTTAAAACCTAAAGCTTAACTTAGCTAGCTTAAATGCTAATGAAAAGGTAAACAGTAGTAACTGCTGTTACTACTGCTGATGCAATTGACAAAGGGCAAATCTAATATTGCAGGTGACCAAGTATGTCAAACCTGCACTAAACACACTCAATGAATGTTTCTAAACTCAACACAAACAAGATCCAAGCTCACAAGAGCTTGGATCCAAAATTCTCTTATTAGCTTTTTGAAAACAAACTCCCCTGGTGCAGGAGAATAGAAATAAGCCTAACTTTCTAGATTTTTAAACCTAACCTTTAAAATCTCTTTAACTACTGATTTAAAGATATTTTAAAAATAGACTCTAGCACTAAAAATCAACTCATTATACTTAAATTGTGCAAGACCTCACTAAACCAAACACTCCTTTAACTATGGCACAATCCATTTAAACTTGAGATACTAAAATCTAATGATTTAAACCTAATAACCAGATGATTAACAACTTATAGCAATCACAGTAAACATAAATTAATTAACAGATAAGCTAGAAATTAAGATCCACAAATTATGCTATCTTTTTTTTTGTTTTTTTAAGAAATCTAAAATTTTAAAACAAGATCAAAGAACTAAGCTAAAGACAGATGATTAATTATGACAATAAGCACATAAGATTACAATAAACACAAGTAAGCAAGATAATAAGCAGAATAAACAACTAATAAGCATATTATAAGCAGAAAAGTAAATCTAAGCTAGGAAACTTAAGACAAGTAAAGTAAATGAAAAACTTACAATCTGCCTTAGCAAACAAAGGCTAAATGGCTCAATAAGCCTTATCAACAGTCTCTGGCTTATCAAGCAGAAGCCTTTTAATCTATATGAGCCCTGTCTAAAATTGGCTTATTCCTTTTCCTTCCATAAGCTTTAAATCCAATATTCCTGAAAGGTTTAAGGTGATTTTTAAGTTCTAAGTGAATTACAAACAGAATTAATCTCAATCTAACCCCTATACTCCTCCCCCCCCCACCCCCCCCGCTAGAGAACTAAAGAGCTGTAATAGCATATCAAGCTTATGGAAACGGTAACTTCAGATACTTTAAAGAGATAAAGCTTAATAAGTGAAAAAACAGCTTATTAAAAAACTAAAAATGAGAATTTTATTAATACTCAAAACAAGATACAACTCTTTATATAGAAACGACTACAAGAGATTGAACAAGTAAAATTACATTTAAAAAACTACATAAGCTATTTTACTAAGAAAAATTACAAGGAAAAAGATATCATGTGTGTGAGTGAGGACACGTATTTATAGCCACAGGGAAGCTTCTATGTCTAAATTCAGTTACACCTCCTCTCAATCTTGTCGTAAAACATTCCCTACAAATAATTGGATCAACACTTATGGGTCGTTGGATCAAATTATAATAACTCACAACGGATGCCGGCAGCGTGGCAATCCGTGATGTTTACACCTTTAGGTTACTTCTATCAGGCTTTAGTGAAAAATCTGCATCTTTGTTGTCGTTCTAACACCAATCCTCCACGAGGTGATTTCCTTTGTGGGTTTTGGCCAATGAGAAAGCTTGGTGATGTAATAACTCTGCCAACGTGTACTTGAGCCCTTGAATTGTCCTTTTTGGCCCCTAATTGGTAAAAGCCCTTTGATTTGACCCTGGGTGAAAATGGAAGAAGAAGGGTGAACAGTGGTAAAAACCATTTTTCCCACTTAATTTTAACTGAAGGGTGCATTTGTATAAGTTTGACCCGGGGTTGACTTGGATATAATAATAAAAAAGAATGGGCCGGGTATGGTAGGTTTTGAGCTTGGATTTGTGTTTTGTTATAAAGAAAGTAAGCTGGTGTTTAACTTCTATAAATAGAAGTTTAACACCAGTTAGGGCTTCAATGGGTAATTTTTGTAATTGTAGATTTTTGAGGGAATTCTTGGGATTTTGTGGAGTTTATGTCTCTAGGTGTTGTTGACCAAAGGGTTGACTGTGGTTTGACTTTGATAGCTACCTCCGCAGCCGCTTTTCTTGCGTGCTCTTCTGTTACCGTGTCCGTGTTTGTCTGGTTTTGACTGTTTTCTTGTGATTTTTGCTTTATCCGTACCTACACAATAAGAAAGACAAAACAAGCAAAATTCAAGTATTTAAAGCACAGTTTTGGTATTTTAAGGGTCATTTTTGATATAAAAAGGATATGTGTTTTCACACATATCAATATGGAATCAATATAATATTTTGGAAGATATCAAGCGTGGTCTCTACTCCAAGAAATCCCTAATACGTCATATCTAACTCTTGGATATGCAGTATCTAACCGACTTCCAGACCTTATAAAGAGAAAACTCAAAAATGAGTTTTTTTATGGCTAAAATCATATTCTCGATACCTATACCAAAAAAGTCAATTTTCAAAGGATAAAAGAGCAAAGAGTCGAGCAAACGTATTTAAATTTCCATAGTAAGACAATCGTGTAAATTCTATAAACTTCAGTAATCGTTCAGTGTTTGGTATCATCTCCGTTAACTCACAGTTAGTTTACCTGTGCTAAATAAATGCTCATGTAAAAAAAAAAATAAATTATTAAGACATTTGAAGGCTAATACTTCAGGTATAAGCCATACATTATGAAGTCTGAATGTTGTATCTGTTATCTCGATTTCTTGATTTTATCATTGATTGATTGTTATATTTTATCATTTATACTCTGTTTACCTAGCGCTTTAGTATGCACCAATATCATTCAACTGATCTAGTGAATCATACCCTAAAAAGTGGATCTAGAGTCAGATTAACTCTCCATAAAGTGATTTATACATCTTAGAAATATAGTTACATAAATATTGTCCTTCTAAGTGTGTGTTCTCGAGAATCTTCCGGGGCTTAACTTAGTAAATTAGTAACGATAGCCAGGTATTAGTTGATCGTTTGACAGCAGAGTGACCTAGAAATTTATCAAGAGTAAACTTTTGATTCCATTTGATAGTTTGACAAAGTAGACTACTAAAGTGTAATAAATTGTCATTAAGCGGTAAGTGGGTAAAGTCTCTATGAGCTAGGGTTTAACAAGATCACCATTGCTTTAATCCCTACGATAGATTATAATAAGCAAATAAGGATGCTTTATGTGGATGATTTAATTGTGACAGAATTAATGTGTCTAGGTCTTAGGATGATGTAACGCCTAAGTCTTAAAAATGATATGCCACCTCGAGAGAAGAAATCTTTGCACTTAATAAGCAAACCAACTTTCTAATCGTATTAATAATGGTTAATACAGTTTTCTTATATAAGGTTCTGCCCCTCTTTAATCTTTTAATAATTAGCTTGCGTAGGTTAAAGGTTCATGAATGATTATAGACAACCAAAGCCTAACCCATGCCAGTCTTCTCATGCGAAAACTCTCTTTTCCCGTTAGAATTAGTATTATGACTGACGATATTGTTAACCTAGGTGGGGGGGGCGTTAGAATATAAGAATTAGAATTAGACATAGATTATATAACCAACAATATTAATTAAATTAACCGAGATTTAATAACCTCGCTTTAAAGTTTCGACACCTTACTTACCATCCACGAAACTACTTACCAGATCGTTTGGGGGGGGGGGGGGATGGGGGGGGGGGTGTATATAAAATATACTGCCCGTTAAAGTGTAGTTTTTGGTTTAGTCGGCAAAATATAAATTTAAAACTTGAATCATAAGAATATATACCATACAACGACAGCACATCACTAGTATACTTTAATAAACATTTACAAAGAAATAAGAACACTACTTTACTTATGTATTTTATACATGAGTTAGGGTTAAAATTCATAAACTAACTTGATTAATCCTTATGAGTATTTCATGGTATTGTGAAGTATTGGAAGAGTTTAGGTTAGTGGTTGATTGTGAATGTTAAAAGTGGTTGATATACATAGACTAGTAGATTTGAGGTATGAAAATGGAATTGAAATATTATACAAAAATGTGCAAAATATACTTTTAGGACAACAGCTTTTGAACACCAAGTTAGGGTCGATTATTTGATCAAAAAACCTTAAAAAATGTTTTAGTATACACCTCACACACTTCCGTGCATATAAAGAACTCGAAAAACGATGAAGAAACAAAGAAGTTATGGCCAAAGCTAAAATTTGAAACAATACCAACAAAAACAGATTTATAAATGGTATTTTTGAGGGCTTTTGGGTCCGAGTCGGCTTAAGTATCAAACTACACTGTAACATCTGGCATTTTTTGAAATTTTAAATGACTATTTTAAACTTTGACTTTTCAGGTCCGACTTGACTTTTCGACTTGTTAACCTTTTATTAGTATCAATACAACATTACGAGTAACCGGCCAAAATTTTTCGGAACATATTATTTAAATAATAAATCATAATTTATTTAATTCATAACCTCATGTACAATTTATTTTTAATTTATTTGACTTGAAAACGATATGATAGTAGTAGGTTCTTCCTACGGGGGGGGTGTGACTTATCAAAACGATACTAAATCCACGTTTCATTAATTCGGAACTCTAAAACAACATGATGATAAAAACGAAATTCATTGACAACTTTTCAGTTTTTTCCGAAACCTGGAACCGAGCCGCAAAGGCTAAACAGCACCGCAAACAATTTAACGAACAACCTACAATAAAACGCTGACACACAAAAAATAATTAAAATTTGTTTTTAATTAAGCAGAATTTTATTTAATAAAAGTATTAAATAAATTAGTTCATCATTTAATGAAAAGCATTGTGATAACGCAAATGCTCGAGTTAGCTTAAATCCATTCTATTGCGAACTTAGACGTAACCGTGTTCACAAAACGAAGTATATAACAGATCTTTTATTGAGGTTAAAAAATAATTATGAAATATTATCAAATAAAATACTCATTCTATATCGGAAAAATGATTAGAAAAATAATGGCGCATTTTCCGCGACTCGAATCAGTGGGGTAAGAACGTCAAACGAGTCCAAACCCACTTTTATCAAAACTTATATAACGAAAGTTACACAATAAACCCCCAACTATTTAACATATAAATTCATTCAGTTATAAAAGTTTTAATAAATAAAATCTAAATTAATTTTTCATTTCATCTCGACCTAATAACACACACACAAATACTTTAATAATCTCATCATCTCCCCTCCATTCTCCTCCCTCAATATCCGGCCACCGGCCGCCGGCCATACATGCCTCCACCTGCCGTAAAAAGTTTTCCGCGAGTATTCCCGCCAGTCCAAAAATGATCTACCGCTACCCCACTATTCCGATTCCCTAACACCACGCGCCGCCCACGCATACTCCACACTACTCACGCCACCGCCCGTCTGGGCCTTCCCGCCGCCACCATCCACACCACAAAGCCGACCGCTGCACGAACCACCCATACGGTGCGTTCGTTTAACTAGGTTTTCTACCAAGGGTACGTGGCATAATATGTAACACCATCACGTGAGGGGTGTTTGGTTCGGTGGAAAACCACCAACCAAGGTGGGGGGGGGGTGTTCTTGATGGGTTTTTTGATATCAACACCCACAAAGGGTGCTGTTTGGTCCGAGTGCACTCGCAAGTGTGCTTCCGGCATCGTTTTCAGTCACCGCGAATATGGTGCGTAAAGGCTGTGACAACCCTCCACCCCACCCAAATGGGTGTTGTTTGTCCGTGGATTTGGGTTTGCACCATGAGTGACCCCCCCCGCTTGTAGGGTTTTGCAGGGTCCAAGCCAAGGGGGTGCAGTCTTTTTGTGATAACAACCACAAGGTGTTTGTTTTCGAGGTGGTCACCACCGATTGAGGCTGCGTTTAGGTTGCCAACGCAGCCGGCGTGTTAGGCTATCTCGAAGCCCACATATGGGGCGTTGGTTTGTTGCTATTTGACAAGCCGAGTAGTGGTGCGTTGGTTCGACGCCGTTGTACACTTTTGGGGTGCGTTTGGTTTTTGGCTGTTCACACACTACAAGAGGTGTGATTGGTATAATGAAAAACACACTAAGGTGCGTTTGTGTTGCTGTTGGTCAGTTTAATGTGTGTTAGGTTTTTAAGGTAACAACAGTAAGGAGTGTTTGGTGAGCCAGGAAATGCATAAGGGCGTTTTTTGGGTGATCAGAAAAACCAAGAGTGGCGCGTGTTTGTTTTAAGCACAGCAGGCAGGCACCACATAGTGGAGCCTATTGGACGTAACAGAATCCGTTAGGGTGCGTGTTGTCTCATATAATTTGATAAATTAATACATCATAAGTTTTCTAAATATTAAACCGGATTAAATGTGGTCATTGATAAATAAATTGTGTCATGTATAATTAATCTTTCCTAATCATATATATATGAACACTATGAGAAATTTCAACAGTAATTAATTAAAAAATGGTTAAGTTATATAATTTCAAAGATTATTAATTCGTAATATAATCAATAACCGATAAACAAACAGAAACTATACTTTTTAACAAATGGGGATAAATATTCTAGCAACCCACGAGTAAACAATGTATTAAATTATAAAATAATCTTAATATTTTATTATTACAGACTAGAAAATAACATCATAATATTGTAAGAGTTTTAAAAACGTCGTTTAACATAATTTGCATATTTAAAACGTGTGTTCATTTTTATAAAGAAACTTTCTATTAAATCATTTGGGGATATCCTGGAAACGTCGAATTGTATTTTGGAGTTCTTTAAATATTTATAATTTTTTCTTATAAAATAATTTGAAAGTATTATATAATTAAACCATTTTAAGATTAATTGTCATCTAATATAGGGAACCGACACATGTGTGTATCATATACGCTGTGGCGAGTTATCCTTTTGGGTGGGTAATCCTTAATATATAAAATTCCGACAGGAAAGATATATAGGTGTCATTTATCATTATGAAATATAATACGGAATAATTAACACACCATTGCGTTACATTTGATTTAGTTATTTAACCAACCACCAGAACATAACAATTTAAATCTAAATCTATTATCAACGGTCACTGTTTACAGTGCTCAATCATCGAAAACCAGATTACATCATCCTAGGCTTAGTGGGGTCTTAGCCGTTAATATAAACCGTACACTATCTTAGGTCGAAGGCCGTTTCTGTTCCATTTTGACTGTACTCAATTGTACATTCCCTCCAATGTAAAATCGCCATCATCGAGTGAATTTATAGCCCTCTTCACCTTGTGCCTTACAATGTACTTTACAAATCTCGGGGGGAGTAATACATGCTAAATACAACTTGTTTACATACTCATAACGAACTCGTGATTAACTTGATGTATCTCATACCGCTTTTCTACTTATGGATTTTAGTACTCAAAGTTATTTTACAATACAACATTTTAATTTTTAAAATTGGACAACAAGTGTTTTTTCGCTTTAATCAACTCCTGTTTACCGTGTTTGCCAAATTAAACATAACCCACCATTGCCCATTATCATGAACTGTTATAATTCTTGACCGGAAGTACACGGTTAAGGAAGCGCGAGGTGTATAAATTAGATCTATTTTGTGGGATTGGACACCCTTTTTTTCGGGTTGATACGCTCACTAGTTTCCGACTGTACTGAACAACGAATGCATTCAGTGTCGAAACAATTTGGATGATTACGGGATTGAACATCTACACGGGCACATTGATGGCATTAATTTGCATACATATATGTCGTAGCTTCAGTGTCATGAGCTGAGTTGCAACAATAGATATTATTTTAAAGTTGGTACAGTAATTGTGTATAGTAGACCCCATACTTGTTGGAAATCAACGATCTCACTGTCCATACAACTAATAAAAACATTACTAATTTCGTGGAATCACTATTCTTATATTGCGGCGCAAGCCAATAAACACTAAACTCTTTTGTGTACTACATTTCTCTTGCATTTTTTTGGGCTAGTTATTAAAAATGATTGAAATAATCACATACTTTATAAATCCTTGGATTCCAACATTTACCATTATAAACTTACAAAAACTTCTATGAACTCACCAACTTAATGTTTGACACTTTTTTAAGCATCTTTTTCCTCAGGTGGATTAGATGCTTGGACTATCTGATTGTGCATTGGAGTCCTAAATGACAAGAAGTGACATAATTGGATTTCTACTAAATGTTGCAAATCTCGTTGTGTCGCTTTCAGCTTTTCATGTGATTCAATAATTGGGCAGACTATTATTTGATTTCAGAAAATCAACGAGATTGTTTTACAAACGACACATTTAGAGGTCGTTCTCTTGTATCTTGTGCTATTTTATTATGAAGTAACGCCCCTTGACTTATTTCCGCTGCGACACATTTTATGGGTGTTACATACACAGGTTGTCCGTAATGATGTCGTTAACTACATTGATCACAGTTTTTCTAAGCCCGAAAGTGTGGTTAGAAATGAAGTAAAATCACCATAGAAACTGGGTTAACTCCTTATATAAAATTTCCTGGCACTATTTTTCTTACATGGATAAGTGTTTGTTCATTTTTAACAAAACCTAACAAAATGGATGCAGCATTACTTACACGATAATATTTATACATGTTTTTAACTTTATAAATATTATTTTACAAAATGATTAAACTATTTATATAATATCATTATATAAATAAAAAAATATTAAATCAAGCTTTATTAATAAATAATCAATTATTGGACAAAGATAATATTTTTACGGATACATATAACCTTTGGACCAATAAATTAACAAGCGTGACATAAGCCATTGTATTCAACTTTTAAGAATCCACAAAACCTCTTAGGAGGTGAAATAACTAGATAATATACATGTTGTATTTATTTTTAAATATAATTAATCTTATACGACCTATAATAAATTAGGTTGCATTCCGGATCGTATAGAGTAGACGATTACCTTGTTGATTTTTTACGATAATCATTACTTTCACTAGAGGTGAGTTTTATAATAGCCCCTCTTAACACTTGTTTTACATTTACTTTCCCCATAGATCGATTCAAGTTTTAAAATACAATTTATTTTAAAAATCTTGTTTAACGTGACTCTTGATACCAATTGTGGAAAATTAGAAGGGGGGTTAAATAGTTTACCACTTTTTAATTTAAGGTTTTAAAGTGTTTATAAAAATTCTAGATTCGACTTTATGTGAATTCAACACTTGCACAATATGAGCAATGTACTTATCTAAACAATCAATATGATAGTATGAAAAAATAATGTAAGACAAGAGATAAGAGTAAGAACAATCAAACCACAACGCGAGGATTTATAGTGGTTCGGTAACGAAGCACCTCTTCACCCTACTTCACTCCTCGAGCACCTAACCCGAGAGTTTTCTTCACTATGTCAACAAGCTTTCTTATGGCGGAGAAAACCTTACACAACTTTCGCTTATCTTGATTTCCAACACTAAGCTAGATGTTGACTTCTAATCTTAGCTAGAACCAGTCTACCACAACTTTACTACACAACTTGACTTCACGACTTGATCACGACTACATAACTTCTTCACACCTTAGTTTTTTTCACACCACTACTTCACCAAGCCACTACTATAATCACACCTAACTAACACTACTAGGAAAGATCACTAAGATCTAACTAGTATACAGCTTTACATGGTATGATATGGATGCAATAAGATTGCAACAACACACAAAGGTGTAATACTTCTTCACTTGATGATGGAAGTATTCTTCTCTTGCACTTGAGGAATTGAGCTTGGATCACTTTGAAATAAAGCTTTATTATTAGATGATCAAAAGATTTTAATGAGATGTGTGGCATGTTTCAGAACAGAAAGAATGAGTGCAAAAGGTGAGAAAATAGTGGGGAATAGTCTAGTATTTATAGGACAAACTGGAGGAGCGTCAGTCTATGAGCGGTCCCCTTAAATAGGTGGGTGGTCCCCTTAAAATTAAGGACGCCGCCCTTGTATTTAAGGGGGCTGCCCTAGACCGGGCGCTCCCCATTTTGTCCTCTTGTGTAAAGAGAATTTTTTGGAACTTTCTAGCCGTTTTAGGACCGAAAATTTGAATTTCAAAATGTTTATTTTGAATAAAACATTTTTTTAATTGTAAAAAATGTTTTGTAATGTTTATAAAAATATTTACAACATTTTATAAAAGTGTGAGGTTGAATAAAAAATTTCTTTGATTATAAAATGCATTAAGCATTTATTTATTCATACCTTAAAATGATATAATTTTTGAAATGAAAATTTACTACTAATTATTTATTTACGTTTAATTTTACATTGAATGTTTTTATTTTGTGATTATCAAAACGTAAAAGTGTGAAAAATATTGATAATGTTTTTAGGCATTATTTCTATCAACAAAAAACTTTAAATTTATAATGACTGAAAATACCGATTTATTAGACAGAAACACACGGGTAAAAGTATAACCCACGTATGTAGTATGATCTTTTTTAGGTAAGACCAGGTCGTTCATAGAGATTTGCGTAGTGCTCGAATAATCAGAATGAAAATAAATGTTAATAGACTTAAAGTAAACTGAACTGGATTCAATAATGATAAAGATGACTACTCGTATAATTTCATATAACTTATAAGCAATGGTGATAGTTATGATCTTAGACTTAGGACTTTAATTTACAAAAAGTATTTTCTCGTCAGAAAACATTTTCACAAAGTAACTTGTTTAACTTAAGACTTATATTTAGTTAACTCGATTAAATGTGTCACTCAAATAATCCAGTTACTATTATATCAAATAATTTAGTTTTTTGGTTATCAAATAACGAAAGTGGATTTCTTGTCATAGACAATAAAGATCATAGACAAATCTTTAAAACTATATAGATCACAACGGGTCTTTCGACCTATACAAGAGTGAGTATATAATCAAAGTTGATAATCAAAGTTTATAAGATTAGACACGATAGGATTATAACATAAGCTTAAGATTAACAAGATCGTAATTATACCAAATGCTTATTTATTATATTATTTTCACCGAGTAGTCATGAGGGATTTAGCCTCTCATGGCTATAAAGTTCATAACAAGATTAAATTGATAAACAAGCAACACACTATATTCGGGTAAGAATATGGATCAAAATTCTACCCGTAACAAGTATGGAATCGTAATACAACCTTTATTTTACTAGAACTATGATAGTCTTCTTCCTCATTTTTCGTTGTTTGATCTTCAACCTTTAAAGCAGTGTGGTGTTTTTTGGTTTGGAGATATGGTTATAGAGTGGAGAGAAAAGTATGTGAAGGAATGAAGTGAGGAATGGATTGATATGTGTGTGAATGAATGAATTTTGAGTGAAAATTCAGCCACTATTTATATGCTAAGTTTGGGGTCAAAGTGCAGCGCACACAAGAAATTATGTGGCGCACTTGAGGTGTTAATGCGAGGGGCATTTATTTTTAATCAAGAAGTGCGGCACACAAGAAATATTATGCGGCGTACTTGGGGTATAAATGCAGTCTTCATTAAATTAACTTTAATTCTTGAACTCGCTTGGATGTGCGGCGCACTTAGGTAAAGTGCGACGCACTCAGGTCTTTTTTAGCTTTGAGTATTTTCTTTTTCTTCTAACTTGCTTTCCAATAATCGTAAATACTTGAACTTTATTTCTTTTGAGCTTAAGATGACTTCAAATGAACCTGCACATAATTTTATGCTATTAAGTATCAAAAGTTCACAAGAAATGATAAAATAAATAAATGACACCACCAAAAACATGTATAATTTAAGTGTTATCAAATCCCTCCACACTTAGCTATTTCTTGCCCTCAAGCAATTAAAAGCGATAGAAACAAGATCATTTATCGTGATGTGGAAAAAATTTGGATTTTTATAAGTGTTTGCAGGTTTAGATAACTTTTCAGGCATATACATATAACATAGCACCTCACAGGGGAATGTGTTTGATTTTTAATTCACTCGAGTCACTCAGATAGGGTTTGTAATTATGAAGACACTCAAATGCGCAGACATAATCTAGACAGCTACCATTGGCTTGTACTTGACACATAAACATGACCGAAGGAACAAAACTTGATACTGATGAGGGAGAATAGCATATACAGATCTCTTGTGCCGAAACTTGAGCCTTTATACTTTGAACTTTTATTATTATTATTTATACCATAATAACTAAGGCTTGGCACTGAATTCATTTTGAGCAATGTTCTTCAATCTTTTGTACTTTAGCAATTAGCACTAAAAGGGAGTGTTATAGGAACTTTCGGGATTTATTTCTTCACAGAACATATGATTTTGCTTCGGTCTAGTAAATGATGATCAAGCACAAGTTCTAGAGCTTCTAAATTACGGCTCACTCAAATATAATTTTCATCCAATACCATTGTTCCAGAAAAGGCAACAAATTACAAATACACAGCCGTAACGACGGATGATACACTTATAATTGCATTCAAACCTTAACTCGAACAAGCTAAAGGCATCAATTATTTTAGGTACCAAAGGTGGGTACCTGAATATATTCTAAGGCTTTAAATTCTCATAATTTAGTGAACTAGTTTGTGCTAGTTATAGTGTCAATCCGGTTGGATTTGCCTTACTAATAGCATATTTTATTTTTGAATGCTCGGTTGGATTTTGGCGCGTACATAATTGCATATTTTATTTTTGATTGTTGTGTTATTTATATATATATATTATATTTTTTATATATATATTATTATTTTTTTATATGTGTGTGTGTGTGTGTGTGTGTGTGTGTGTGTGTGTGTGTGTGTATGTGTATATATATATATATATATATATATATATATATATATATATATATATATATATATACACATGTATATATCTATATATATATTTAGAGTTTTTTTTAGACTTGCATTAAATTTTTTGGTAGGGCAAACATGGAGAGATATGATTAATTTTTTCTATATGTATATATATGTATATATATATATACATATATACATGTATATATCTATATATATATTTAGAGTTTTTTTAGACTTGCATTAAATTTTTTGGTAGGGCAAACATGGAGGGATATGATTAATTTTTTCTATTTGGCTCCCCTTCACACTTAAGTTGAACATTGCTCTCAATGTGATAACTGATAAACTAGAGAATAGGGAAAATTAAGGGAAAACGGTACTTCCTGGGTCATAGAGAAATGTAGCCGCGAAAGAGCTATCCTTGAGCATACTTCATAATTTTCCAGATTTAAGCTATATTACCTGCATAAAAGTAAACATACAAAAGCATACAAAAAGAAAATATTTTTGTTTTTTTTAGAAAAGCAAGTAAAGATATGAGTGGATGAGGGAATCCTCCACACTTAAGTGAAGCACGGGTTGCCTCCCGAGAAGCGCTTAATTTTTAAGAGAGTCATTAGCTAGATTCTTTCTTTTGGAGTTCATTCTTTCGGAAAGAAGGGAGTGAGTGCTTCTCTTTGGTCATTATAATCTTCTTCATGATATAGCTTGAGTCTGTGACCATTAACAATAAATGTTTTTTCATCTTTTCCATATAGTTCAACATATCCGGATGGGTATTGATGTTTCACTATGTATGGTCCCAGCCAGCGAGATCTGAGTTTTGGCTGTTTGAATTTATATTTTGAATAAAAGAGCAACACTTTGTTTCCGTGTTTGAATTCTTTTCACATTTTGAGTTTCCTATCATGCCAAACTTTGGTTCTTACCTTATATAGACGAGAGTTTTCATAGGATTGATGTTGGAGTTCGTCTAATTTGTGTAATTGAAACATTCGCTTCTCACCAGTAGCGATGAGATCTGGGTTGCAATTCTTTTGGGCCCAGTATGCACAGTGTTCAATTTCAAATAGCATGTGACAATTCTTTCCATATATAAGTTTGTATGGTGTTGTACCGGTTGGTGTTTTGTAAGCGGTACGAAAAGCCCACAGAGCGTCATCAAGTTTTCTTGACCAGATGGTAGGATTGTCTTTAACAGTCTTTTCAAGAACTCTTTTAAGAGCTTTGTTCGTGTTTTCAACTTGGCCACTTGTTTGAGGACGATATGATGTAGAGAATCGGTGGTTAACTCCATATCTTTTCATAGTCTTTTCTATTATCTTTTTGCATAAATGAGTTCCTCGATCGCTTATGAGAGCTTTAGGCATTCCGAAACGGCATAATACTTTCTTCAGAAAAGTAATAACAACTCTGGCATCGTTTATTGGTAGAGCTTGTGCTTCGGCCCATTTATAAACATAGTCGATGACGACTAAAATGTATTCGAATTTGTATGATTTCGGGAAGGGCCCTATAAAATTGATACCCCATATGTCAAAAATTTCACATACTTGAATGTTGTTTAAGGGCATCTTATCACGTTTTAAAATATTTCCTGTCTTTTGACATGCTTCGCATAGGCGAACTTGAGTATGGGCTTCTTTGATTATGGTCGGCCAGTAGAAACCTGAGTCTAAGACCTTTTTAGCAGTTGTGTTTGGCCCATAATGTCCACTGGTTGGTCCGTAGTGATGCTTATCTAAAATGGTTTTGGTTTCTGGTCCAGAGACACAGCGTCTGATCATAGCGTCAAAACATACTTTGAAGAGGTAAGGTTCCTCCCAGAAGTAGTGTTTTAGGTCGGAGAAAAATTTGTTCTTTTGTTGATACGTCATTCCTTTAGGTATGATGTCACTGACTAAGTAGTTGGCAAATTCTGCAAACCATGGTTCCTCTTGAGTGTTTATTTCCATCAGGGTTTCTCTAGGAAAATTATCATTGACTTCACTGTCATCACTTGTTTCTTCATTTTCAATTCGGGATAAGTGGTCGGCTGTAAGATTTTCTATACCTTTTATGTCTTTAATTTCGATATCAAATTCTTGCAAGAGCAAGATTCAACGAATAAGGCGTGGTTTAGCATCTTGTTTCTTGAATAAATGCCTTAGAACTGAGTGATCAGTGTGCACGATCGTTTTTGATAATACCAGATAGGATCGGAATTTGTCAAAAGAGAATACTATAACCATAAGTTCTTTTTCAGTAACTGTATAGTTCTGCTAAGCTGCGTTGAGAGTTTTGCTTGCAAAGTATATCGGATGAAAATTTCTACCTTCTTTTTTACCTAAGATTGCTCCAAATGTGAAATCACTTGCATCACACATGAGTTCGAATGGAAGACTCCAGTTTGGGCTTATGATCACAGGAGTACATGTGAGCTTTTCTTTTAATATCTTGAATGTGTTGTGACAGTCGTCATTGAATTCGAATATAGTATTTTTTTTCGAGCAACTTGGTTAGAGGACGGGCAATTTTTGAGAAATATTTAATGAATCTTCGGTAGAAACCGACATGTCCTAGAAAGCTTCTAATACCTTTGATATTAGTGGGTGGTGGAAGTTTGGAGTTTACGTTGATCTTTGCCTTGTCGAATTCGAGGCCTGATTCGGATACCTTGTGACCAAGCACAATTCCTTCTTTAACGATAAAATGACATTTTTCCTAGTTAAGGACAAGATGTGCATCTTTGCAACGCTGAAGCATTTTATCAAGATTATTTAGGCAGTGATCAAAAAAGCTTCCAAAGACGGAGATATCATCCATGAATACTTCTATTGATTCTTTGATCATGTCATGAAATATAGCCAACATGAACCTTTGGAAAGTAGCTGGAGCATTACATAAACCAAACGGCATTCTTCTATAAGCATATGTACCAAAAGGACATGTGAATGTCGTTTTTTTCTTGGTCCTTAGGATCGATTGGTATTTGAAAGTATCCGGAAAAACCATCGAGGAAATAGAAGTATTTATTTCATGCGAGTCTTTCTAACATTTGGTCCATAAACGGCAAGGGGAAATGATCTTTTGCAGTTGCTTCTTGAGTTTCTGATAATCGATACATACTCTTCAACCTGTAACCGTTCTTGTTGGGACAAGTTCATTTCTTTTGTTACTAACAACTGTAATACCTCCTTTCTTCGGTACACAGTGAATGGGGCTTACCCAAGGGCTATCGGTGATTGGATAAATGATACCTATATCGAGCAGTTTAACTAATGCCTTTTTTACAACTTCTTGCATGTTTGGATTTAATCTTCTTTTTTTTTAACAACTGGTTTTTTATCTTCCAGGAGTTGAATTTTAAGTTTACAAAAAGATGGGCATATTTCAGGAATGTTCGTAGTTTTCCAAGCAAAGGCTTGTTTGTGTTTTTTAAGAACATATACGAGTTTGTTTTTGTTTTCTTCAGAAAGCTGAGATGATATGATAACAGGTAGAAAAGAGGGTTCTTCCAAGAATACATATTCCAAGTTATCAGGAAGAGGTTTAAGTTCAAGATCCGTAGGAGGTTCTTCAAGAGATGTTTTGATCGTGTAATCGGTTTTAAAGGTGATTTTTCGAATGGTGGTTCTTCGGTGTCGAATTCGGATTCAGAATTTTCATCGGCAGTCATTGCTATGAATTCATGAAATTCAGCAAAGAGTTTTTCTTTAAGGATGGTTCCTTCTATGGAATGGAGAATTTCACTTCCTTCGTTGAGAAGAGCATCGAAATCTTCTAAGATTTTGTTGATGACGTAAATACTGAAACATGTATCATCGTTTGAATAGAAGTGTTTCATCACAGAATCGATGTTAAAGATCATTCGTTGAGTTCTAACTCCGAGATTGAGTTGTTTTTGTTTAACTCGAATTACTGCATCGGCAGTGTGAAGAAAGGGTCTTCCTAAGATAAGGGGAACTTTACTATCTTCTTCCATTTTGAGAATAACAAAATCGGCAGGGAAAGTAAATTTACCAACTTCAATAAGCATATTTTTAGCTATTCCAACAGGGTATTGGAATGATCGGTCGGCTAATCTTACGCTTATTTTAGTGGGTTTGAGAGTTTCGAGAGATAATTTTGCGTATAAGGAATATGGCATAATATTAATGTTAGCACCAAGGTCGGCTAAATCATTACATGAGAAAGCTTTGTTGAAGTTAGATGGAATTAGGAAACCTCCAGGGTCTCCAAGTTTTGGTGGAACTTTATTTTGAAGTATGGCAGAACTTTTATCGCTCAGAAAAGAGGCTGAGATTTGTTCGATTTTATGTTTGTTATTTACGAGTTCCTTGAGAAATTTGCCATAGTTAGGCATTGCGGCTAAAACATCAATAAGAGAAACGTTGATTCTAACGGCTCGGATCATGTCTTCCATACTGAGCTTCCATTTTTTCTTTTCTGAGGCATTAAGGATATGGATTTTTGGTTTATATGGTTTGGGTATCGGTGTTTCTTTGACTGGTTTTGGTGTTTTAGATTTAGGTTGGGGTATAAGTTCATCATCTTCATCATCGCTATCGAAGTTGATAGGAGTTTCATATTTGTTTTGTTGATCATTTAGGTTAACTGGTGGATCATATACTACTTCATGTAAATACGGCATTCACATGTTCGTTTCGTGCTTGTGGTGGTTGGTAAGTTTTAGATGAGCTACCTATGGAGTTTGATATAATTCCTTAGATCATTTAAGCTCAGATTGTTTAGATCTAATATCTAGGATAAACAATAACAATGATAACAATTATGCAGCGGAATATAATGAAGACAGTTGTTATTGAACAAGGTTTTTCATTCAAACGTTTTCCCTATTACCCCAACTATAACTTGGGGCTACTAACTAACTATTAATCTATACTAACTACGAAATGTGTACACACACACACTTTTCTAGACTCTCATTGGGAGAGTTCTATGTTTTTGGGGATGCTGTAAACCTATGTCTATGATCTCTTTATATAGGGAGAGATCAAGACTTACAAATGAAGTAAATCAATATGATAAGGAAACTATTTAAACTAATTAAATACTTTCCTAATTTTTATCTTGTAAACTTTGACCAAATCTTTATAATTCTCCATCAGCTTATAGAATTCTGATTTGCTAGATTTAGTCCTTATGTTTCATTCTTTTATTTATTTTGTCTCATCAAATCTAAATCCCAACAATCTTCCCCTATTTTATGATGAAAAAACAAACAAAGTCGTGTACGAACTTCATCATAAAGCCAAAGCTTCCCCTGAAGTTGAGATGTAATTATCTCTCTGAATGAAACAGAACTTCCTTGTAAACTGCTAACTGATTCCCCTTAACTTAAGGCCCCTTAACTTAAGATCTTTCCCTTAAGTTAAACTCTCCATGCCAAACTCTTTATGTCATGCCACCACATGATCTATAAGTTGCTCTTCATTAATTATCTTCTCTTTTTTGTCTTCATCCAATAGGGGACTGTATGCAAATTTGATCTTCATAATCACACATCATATATCAAGACTTTTAATCCAAGCTTTCCACTGACTCAAATTACCCTCCATGAAGTTCAACACAAATAATGAACTCAAGCAGTAGAAAGTGTAAACTAGCAGTATTAACAATGACTAGCAGTAGTAATGACCTTCCCCTCAAGTGGTGCATGTAGATGGTTAAACATTTAATTAATAAGCTTCCCTTAAAACCAATATATTTACCATCTCTTGAATCTCGAACTCTGTAGGCTCTATGTAGTGATCACTTGATAAAGAAAACTAAGTATAACGAATTTGATAAAGAAGTAGAATATCCTTAACTTGTGTCTTATATCATGTACTATCCACGTGACTCCAAACTCATACTAAGACAAAAAAGTATAAGTAGACCACAACCTCTTGACAAAATCCTCATCTTCTATGAGACACATACTAAGTGATAGCAAATGTGAGCATTGAGCACCATAACAAAAGTCACACACCTTTGCTAGATTCGTCAAGTCTTCGTTACATCGTTTATAAGCACAAACAAGTTACCTCCTGCTAAAAGGTATGATAAGAACACGCATCTGTGAAACTCAACTACAACATCAAATAAGTGATAATCAATCGTCTTCGTAATCACATCTTCAATAAATCCCAAAACGAGCCATAAAATCAATAAGAATAAACTAAAATAATTTCACTTCTGTCTAAGATCCAAACCATGTGTGTCATCCGATATCGAGTGTAACTAGCAGTACTAACTCTCTTCATTGTACGATATCAGATGAAACTGGCAGTATTAACTTTTTATAAACCTAAAGCTAGCAACACTTACTTCCATTACGCCCAACAGCAGTAGTAACAAACTGCTTCTATTTTAAGCAGTACTGAATTCAAGGCGAGCAGTGATAGAACTAGCATTATTAACTTCATTTATCGGACAATACTAGTAGTACAAATTGACAACAAGCAGTACTAACTAGCAGTTGAAACTGTTTTAACATTCTAATAGTTTTAACTTAACACTGCTCTCATTATTTTCAACCCAAGCAGTACTAACCAGAATTTGATTCCAAACAGTAGTAATCTTACACATGTAGTAGAATCCAGCAGCACAAACAAACAATGAGCGGTATTAACTTTCTATAGACCCAATGCTAGTAGCACTAACTCACTTATCAAACTCTAAGCAGTCTAAAGATAATGAGCATCATAAACCATATATCACAAACCAAATCAATCATCAGCTGCTAATGTGCTTCCAATATCCATGAATACTCCAATAAGTCCTTTTGTTTGCAACTACAAACCAGGAAACACCAACAGTAGTACCTGCTTTCGATGCCCTAGTAGTACTAATAAACCATGAACACGCAGCACTAGTTTTATTTGCAGTAGCGAGCAGCAATAAAAATCATGACCCATAAAACAGTATCAATGTCAATGATCATGAACAGCATTAATCTTGTAGCCCAGACATGAAACAGCCCATTTAATCACATCTAATAGGCTTCCAATACGCCCCATAAATAAGTTTAGTTCTTCTTAATCAGAGTTTCCACACAGGCTCTGATACCACTTGTTGGATCGTTTTACTGAATAGGTCTAAACCTTTAGCTTGCAAAGAGTTTGCTCATTTAGATAATTATAAAGCAACAATATTGAAACACTGAGTGAACACTATTGATTATGCGGAATCTAATCAATAATGCTAAGAAGAACAATATTGAATATCACAAAAGAACTTTTATATTAAACTTTGAATCTGCCTAGGTTACAGATTACAAACTATGATTACTATGCGATCTCTATGATCTTCTGTAGAACTATATCTACTAACTATGCCTAGAGTTCTTTTTATAGACTAAGGAAACCCTAATGGGCTTTACAAAATGCGTATAAAGATAATGCATATCCTTTCCTAAGATATCTCATGCATATCTTTAACTCTAACTAATTTCTGCGTAAGCAGACTTAACTATTACATAAGCAGTATTAACTATTTAACACTACCAGTACTAACTATGATAATCCTTCTACCAGTACTAACTATGTAACTAGCAGAACTAACTATAATACACTAACAGAATTAAGTCTGTTATACAAAATTCCTAACAATCCTCCCCTAAACTTGAACTTCACTTGTTAACTTCAAGTTTCTTCAGTTGTCTTCAGTTTGGGCTTTTGAGAATTGTATCCAAGCATGTCTTTAAGTCCTTAGCTTCTCTTGAATGATGATCTGTTTGATGTTCTTTGAAAAACCAGATCATACTTTGTCTTTTAGTCTTTGTCTTCTCTTCACAGCTACACAGCAACATCCAACTAAGTTGGCTTTGTAGTTTTTGGCAAACTACCAGCCATCAACGGATTTGATATGTCTTTACCATGAGCCGTTTGCTATGGACTAGTCAATGCTTCATTGCAATAACAAGGTGCATTGATAACCTTATAGTTTTTAGCAAACTATCAGCTATCAACGGATTTGAGATCTCTTTACCAGTAGCCGTTTGCTCTGGAGTAGCCAATGCTTTAGTGCAATACTATGGTGCATTGATTACCATACAGTTTTTGGTAAACTGTCAACCATAAACGGATTTGAGAAGTCTTTACCAAAGCCGTTTGCTTTGGACTAGCCAGTTCTTATGCCTATTAAGCATGGTGAACTGATGACCATTTGTTGTGTGGTGGTTAGCCAACACCCAAACCCTTCTCACTTCCATTATAGTCCATAGTTTCCAAAAATATGCTCACTGCTACTTAGAGACTCATCACTTTCTTATCCCAGCTTGCTTCTCAATCATCTTCAAGAGTTGATAACAAACTTCATCCATTGTCCCATCTAGAAGCTTCATCTTTAGCATCACTTGGCAAGCATCTTTTGACAAAGGATATTTTCTAATCGTCCGACTTTACCTAACCTCAAAATCATTGAATTTAAGATTAATTTTCAAAAGAGCACGTATTATTAGCCCGGTTAGAACTTATGGAGAAACAGCTACAAACAGACACTTATGGAGCTCTTAAGCATTTGGTCCAACTAATCCTTTTTTATGCATACTAACTCAACAATAACTCTAATCATTCACATTCCTTTATGCAAATTTAAAATCTTAAGTAAAAAGATTCCGCGAAAGCAAGTCAAATAAACTACTATAGGTCAATATTATAAAGTTAAGGGACAAAGCTAAGAGCTTTTTTTTCAAAAAACATGCTCGAATCGAGTCAAAAATGTAATCTTATTATACTACCCATCAGGAAATTCAACGATTGTGAAAAAACACTTATATTTATTTTTTGAAAATTTAAAATTTTTTCATTATTATAGTAGGTAATTTTTTGGTAAAAATAGATTACGTGGAAAACAACGAAGCAGCACAATAAACAATAGATCCCCTTCCTACTAGAATTGAACCATGTACCTCAATGTTTAAGACGGGACTCTACTAAATCTAAAACCGTATATTAAGTAATGCACTAAAGATAAACGTTTAGTCCGAATAAGATTTAAGGATATAAGATTCCCATAATCATGCTAAGGAATGAGCTCAAGTAAACAAGGACAAAACCACGAGCACGAGTGGCTTCAAAAGGACCGTGGCAATCCTATGACATACAACGAAAATACACAAAACACGAGAGAAAGGAAAGAGGAGAGTGCCTCCTTACGTCAACACTTAGTCAATCACTACTATTTATAAATATATTAGGATAAGCATCAGTTTCCACACCCACGAAGCGCTGACTTGTTTATAAAAATCACTAAGCTTGACTCCATATCCCCAAGTTCATTGGACTAGTGGGGAAAGTTTGGAGACTGGGAAGACAACCATCGATGTATGTCCCCTCCAAAGTAGTGTTTGAGTCTATGACCATTCACAGCTTGAAGTTTGGCTCATCGGTTTGAGATAACTCGACGGTGCCATAAGGGAAAACTTGAGCAACGGTGAACGGTCCAGTCCAACGGGTTTTGAGCTTACCCGAGAAGATCTTTAATCGAGAATTGAAGAGAAGAACTCGATCACCAACGTTGAAAACGGGGTTCATAATTCCCCCCCCATTTCCCGCCGACACTTCGGCCTTGGTATTGGAGAGGGTGGGGTCATGAATCATCTTTGTTTTCCCGCTTTCACTTTGTAGATTAAAGATTTCTCGTAGGCTTGATCCCGAAGTTCATTTAATTCATTCAATTGAACTTTTTGGTGATCACTGGTTCCGCAAGTCTAAGGTCCAATAGCAATATGTTTCACTCAAGGCCCAATAGGCCTTGTGTTCAAGTTCGATAGGAAGATGACAATCCTTTTCGTACACTAGCTTATATGGAGTGCACCCGATGGGTGTTTTGAAAGCGGTACGGAAGGCCCACAAGGCGTCATCTAACTTATCGGACCATGAAGCATCACGGTTTTCACCTACGGTCCTTTCCAAGATACGTTTCAAACCGCGATTGGAAACCTCAACTTGCCCACTTGTTTGTGGGTTGGATAACGCGGTGGAAGAGACGGTGACTAACATTGTAATTTAAGCATGACCATTTGCAAATTGGTCATCTGAAAAAGTGGTACCAACAGACACTAAAGAAAGCACGGAGGGGTCCCAAAATCGGGCGAAGAGAGATTTTTAAAAAATTTTGCAAACAACTCAGGCGTCATTGGTGGGGAGCACTTTCGCTTCAACCCATTTTGACAAATAATCGACGACCACGAGTACATACTTGTTCCCTCGTGAAGACGGGAACGGTCCCTCGTATGAAATCGTATTCCCACATGTCAAAGATCTGCATACTTGAATTCATATTGGGCATTTCATAGTTTTGCAAGATTTGCCTTACGTTGACAAGGCGTCACAACAACCGTGTGACCAAGTCATGGTTATATCTCAGAAAATAGTCGGTCCAATAAAAACCATAATCCAGAAGACTTTTTTTAGAGCATTGTAGTTTTTGCCCACCATGATTTCCCCCGGTGGGTCCATTATGGAAATCCGTGAGGATATCAATGGCTTCTTGACCAGAAACACATCACCTAATCATTTGATCCGTACAAATTCTAAACAAGTAGGGGTCCTCCAAAAAATATTGCTTCACATCTTTAAAGAATTTTTCCTTTTGTTGGGATGACATCCCTTTCACAATAAAATTCCCCGCATGGTAGATTTGCAAAATTCTGGCAACCGCATGGGGTACTGATCATCACCCACAAAAGGTAAACCATAACCAAGTGTCTTCGAGAGTAAATGTTTCGGTATTCCCTTGTTATCACCGAGAACATCTTGGTGGGGATTTTTCAAGTCTTGATAATGGTCGGCTGCGAATACTCTCCTTTTTTTATCCACAATAAATGACAATCAATTCTTGGAGTAGAAGATAATCCACCGAACAATCATGGCTAGCAACTTGCTTGGCTATAAGAAGATGATTTGAGAGCCGAGTGGTTCCGAATACACTAAGGATTTTTTTGACAAGAGCTAAGTAAGGTCCATAATTTCTTCAAAAGCAGACCATTGCTTAATACTCTTTTTCCTTAGTGGGTTGTAATCTGCTTGAAGCATGCCGGGTCATGGTCACTTACTAGCATAGTGTATATGTTGAAAATGTTTGGTCTTACGATGCTTCAAGACTGTCACCTACCTGGGGCGTAATCAACACAGCATCACACATAATTACCGAATGGTAGTCCCAAACGGGGGCAACTAAAATCGGAGCATGTTAACTTCTCTCGTACTAAAGTTCGATGGGCGGTAAATGATCAAAACATTCTTTTAAGAAGATGAAAGTGGTTATCTTTTTCAAGAAGATGGTCATCGGCCGGGTCGATTTTAGAAAAAATCTTAAATAAATCGACGATAAGAACCCGGCGTTGACCTAAAAAACCGTGAATGCCTTTAACGGAAGTCGGATGAGAGAGTTTAGCTATAACATCAACTTTAGCTTTGTCGACCTCAATCCCAGACTTTGAAATCTTATGCCCTAGAACAATGCCATTCCTTTTAACCATATAATGGCATTTTTTCTATCTCCCAATTTTAGATACTAAATGAAGTATCTTCGCAAACCGTTTTTAAAGCATTTTGTCTAAATGGAAGAGGCATGAAGAGAATGAATCCCCTAACACTGAGAGATCGTCCAGTGAAGACCAACCATTGTTTCCTCTCTTGATCATATGCAAAGGAAAATGGCCATCATGCAACCCATTTGGAATGTGCGCCGGGTCGGTAAGCCATTAAAAAGCCGAAAGGCATGCGTCGGTAGCAAACCGTCCAAAAAGGGTAAAGTGAAGATGGTCCTTCTTGCATTAGGTCTTGTCTGTTGAATAGGAAGTTGAAAGTCTCACGAGAAAACCATCCTAGGACAACATAGTAATTCGTTACCCCGCGAGTCTCTCAAGCATTTGGTCTATAAACGGTAACGGGAAATGATTCTTACGAGTGGCATCATTTAACTTTCGTAGTCAATCATCACCTTCATTCCCCGATAACTAATTGAGTAGGTAACAACTCATTATCATCATTTCAATTTATCGGTTTGATTAACCGCCCATCTTTGCCACACAAAGATGGGGCCTAACCTCACGGGCTACGGAGAATTAGGGTAAAAATATAAAACAATCCGGGCAATTCTAAGGAGTTTGATATACTTCCTTTTTGACATACCTCATGAATTTTTAGGTTAACCCGTTTTGATGTTGAATTTTCGGTTTAGAGTCATCCTCCATTAATGTTTTGTGAGTACAAAATTAAGGGTCGATGCCCTTTATATCAGAGATTTTCCAAACGATGGCACGCTTATGTACTTTTAAAACTGTTAGAATTCGGACCTTATCCATCTTATTTTAAGTCCTTTAGAAATTATGATGGATATTTATCGGTACCCACCAAAAATGTATACTCAAGATGAAAGGTAGATCCTTGAGCTCAAGCTCCGGTAGGGATCAACAATAGAAGATTTTAAACAATTTTCTGTTCCTCAACATGAAAGTTCATTCGAGGGAGAAGGGGGGAATGATGTATCATCATTAAATAAACTTCCTACACGAGTAAGAATGAAGGTCTCCCTCTGGATCAAAGTTGTCATCATCAATTCCCGATGGAATTGAATCGTTTGTAAGACAAGCTTCGATTTCTTCTAAAAATGAAATACACCTATACCCCTCAGAAAGGATTGGAGAGGGGAGGAAGTAGAAAGGATATGATCAAAGACGGAGTTGGGATTGCTACTTACGTAGAACTATCGAGAAACCGAGCACTTCTTGAGCATACTCCCACAAGCTACGTCGATGACATCGATTCGATTAATCGACACAACATCATAGTAAGAAAAATCTCAAAAAGTTTGAGCCAACTTAAAAGGTAATTGCTTAATCATCAACTCGGAGAGGTCAATTCTTCACGATAAACATCATCAAAGCACGTTTCCTGTCCTCAAATGTGTCTCCTCGAGAATTAAGGGAACTCGAGAAATCGACAACCATAATACAACGACTACGGAAGATCGAACCGAAAATGGAACTTTCCTACTTTTACAAAGACATCTTCGGCAATACCAATGACTAGTAGTCGATCGGTCTGCAAGTTCAAGAATCATTTGAGTAGGAGTAAGTTCGGGGAGTGAGAGCTTCTTCCATATGGAAAGAGGCCTTCGAGTATGATGCATGCTACCCAAGATCGGCCAAGGCTAAGCATTCAACAACTCCAGAAAATAACAAGAATAAGAAACTTGCCGAGACTCGATAAGTTTTTCTTCGGCAAAACTTTTTTAGGATACCCGCCCGAACATTTGCTCATTCAACCGTGTTATTTGGCTACGTCCAATAACTTTTGCTATTTGGTATATTTAAGATACTTTTTAAACAATTGAAGCCAAATTTTGGAATATGTAGAAAGCAACCGCGAAACCGACGCTTGTTAATGTACTTCCCTAAAAGATTTCAACCAACAAATTTCAAGCAAGATTAACATCTTTTTCACAGTAAGATTTTTGTTTGTTGCAGCTCGAAGGATAAGGTATAGATGGTTTAGGCTTAGGAGCAACAACGGGCTCATCAATTGGAGCTTGAATTTGGACTACCAGAGGTTGGATGTTTTTTCGGAACTGGCACACCGTATTCCTTAATCACCATCGGGTTCTCGTTATTCCACCAGCCTAGGAAAGAGAAAGAAGACACGGGAGTCCGTCATAAAAATGCCATCTTCGAGGTGTAGATTGCTTTCAAAACACCTTCTCGAGGTTAGCAACGATGTTGCTATGGAAGAAAAAACCCGAAAGCCCGAAGGTAAAAAGAGTTATTCGTTTTATTCCGATGAATATGGATCAAAATGTTCTTAAGCTCGATGATAGAATTTATGTTAAAGAGTCAATTTGGGTTTGCCATTTATTTCATTACCGCATCATTCGCCTTTATGTTGTTTGAGAAATCACTAGTCGTCACAACTTGTGGTTGATGAATCGGAGCTTGATAATTTGGGTTTCCTTGATTAATTCCTCTATTTTGATTGTAACCTTGATTGTGCCGGGGTATTGATTATATATTTGTACATCGGTTGAGCAAAACCTTGTGGTTGAAATTTGGTTTTAGCTACATTTTGAGGACGGTAACCGTATTTCTTAATAAAATTTTACCAATGCTCTGCTGGAAACATATTCCTGAATATTTCTTGATTAAGCTCGAAAAAGTGTGCCATCGGTGGCAGGACTACTGCCGTTAAGAATGAGCACCAGCCAACAAAGTAACACAATATCCTCAACAGCTTTTATACTGGAGCTGGAGCTAGGGTTACTTTGATGTTGTTTATAAACATAGCGGTCATGAGTGCACTATCACGACACTGGATAACTCTGAAGAATCAACTCTAACTTGCTTTCACTTGAAAAAACAAACGTATTTGTTTTTCTGAATTATGAACTTTTGATTTGTTTTCAATAATTTTCAACACATCTTGTGCACTTCTTTCCCAAAGAATGCCACCTGTGTCGAGAATTCAAAGAATGCTTGATCTGATGGTTATAAATACCATTGAAGAAGGTATCGGAGTAGATTCAATTCGGTAAAAACCATGAATGGGCATGGCGACGAAGAAGATCCTTGAAACGGTCCCATGCCTCATAAAATGATTCATCAAAACGTTGTTGAAAATTTGAAATTTCATTCTGAAGATTTGTTGTTTTTGAGGGAGGAAAGAAATGGTTAATAAACTTGGACACAAGAATCAGGACCCAAGTGAGAAATTGAATTACGGAATTCACTTTGATGTCGAGCCAAATCCTCCTGGCCGCGGACCATCGTAGAAAAAATGAAAAAGCATAAAGCTTTAAAATCGATGTACTCCGGGCACATCTTTGTACATTCAGACGTAGAAGTAATCTTGTTAAAATATCGTAATATAGAGGCATAGGATCTTCTTTCCCTCAAAACCGAGAGAATTATAATTTGAAGTTACATATTGATTAAAACTATGCGTGAGCTTGAAAATGCTCAGCAAGAAAGGTGGTAACTACTAAAAAAATTTGCCGAGTCCACATAACCTCGGTGGGTGCACGGAGTTATTCCGCATAGTACGTTTGATACGGGCATCGTAACAACGGGAGTCTCTAACAAGAGAAAACGTTCGACTCTGTTGTATAGAACGTCTACCGATTACACTTTTTCGGTATCGTAGAAGTAGTATTCGTAGAAGGTTTACCAACGAATTTTGAAGAAGAGCGAGTTTTCATACACTAAGAACAAAATAAGAGAAAATAAAAAAAGAGAAAAATATTTTTGTAACCGATAATCAAACAAGTGTACGGTAGCTCTTTAGAAAACGCACAAAGAAGCGGAGGAGCGGGTAAGCGCGAAGCTATTAAAAACCTTCTCCTTTTTTTTGGGTCGAAGTTCGTCGGATCAACCCTCCTTATACCTCTCTTATAGTTTGTAATCTAAAGGTGAGCCGATTTCACAAGTGACACAACGGTTGATTTTGTTGTTTTTTTTTTTTTTTTTCAATTTTTTTTGGTATTTTTGATTTACTTGATAATAGAAGAAAATATTTCACATATCAAAGGCGATAACTTCCACAGGTGAAGGGACCTTCAAACACTAATCTTCAAACGTAAACAATAATCGTTTCACAACCTCCCCGGCAACGGCGCCAAAATTTTTATACAAACTTAATTATATATATATATATAATTAAAATCGAAATATCAAATAATGAGAGAGTGTAAGTATTCCGTAAGGCTTCTAAGAGATTACTTCTAACAAAAGTAAAATCCAAAACCTTCCACGGTCGTTTCCCGACGAGGCGTGAATTGAGAATCGAGGTTAAGTTCATGATCGTGTGTTTGAATAATCAAGATTTTTGATTTGGGATTCTATTTCTACAAATAATATGCAAAAACAAACAAACGCAAGTAAACAATTAAAGCAATTAAAGATCGAACCTAAAAACATTAACGGAAATTAAAAACGCGACATCTAAAACCTAAATTGATCAAATTATAATAAACCCTACAAAAGAAAATTTAATTTTTAAAGGTCCTAAATGATAAAAGAAATTTAAAAAAAAAGAATTATATTTTTTAACTTTTATTTTATTTTTTATGAATTAAAAAAAACTGATTTAATCTAAAAAATTAATTAAAAATACTAAACTAATTTGGAAAAATCGAAAAAATACAGAAAATTAGCTTATTGAATAGTTTAGACCTTAAGAACAATAAAAGGGTAGAACAGGCTAAATTGAAAAAAGCTGTTATTTACTACAAGGGTCAGAAAGCTTATTTGGTAAAAAGGTATAAAAGAAATTTGGTGTGAAGTTAAATAAAGAAAAAGACCCAAGGGCGAGTTGTCAGTGTGTGGTGTTTGTTAAGGTGTTTGGGCAAGTAAGGGAGGTCACAGGTACGACCCCTGTGACTCTGGCCTTTTTTATAAAAAATTATGTTTTTGTTTTCTTCTTAAAAAGTTTATAAAATAAACAAAGATGGAAAACTTAAAAAGGGAACTTTTTATGCAAACTAAAATACCTAGAAAATAAGCTAAATAAAGTGACAGAATTGGTTTTTTACTATAAATGAATAATTTGCTAAAGACTATTTTGATCTTTTATAATACACAATAAGCTAAGGAAAGAACCAAATAAGCTAAAACAGAGCAATAAGCTACACTCTCTAATTAAGCAATAGGGAACAAAAAAGGCAAATATGATTGCTAGAAAACAAGCTTAAAGTGACAAGATTACTTAAAACGATTTAGGCATATCAATACCTAAACTCACATGACACAAACATAACCCTACATGAATTAGTGCTGTGTTATGTCAAACCAGAAACCACCGCAACGGGGACGACTAACGAGACAACCCACAACACCAACCAAAACAAACATTTAAAAACAAAATACACCATACATGGCAACACCACCTACACCCGAAAAACTCCAAACACAAGACCTACCTCGTGGCAAACCGCTTAAAAAATTATTAACCTCATTTTTTAAGCTTATAAAACTGTTTTATCCTTAAACTTTTGAAAACAGATGATAAAATAAGTGTATTAATCATTAATAAGCCAATTCCAACAGTAATTAAGCACTTTACAATAAGCAAACCAAACAAGCAGTTTTAAGCTAAAAATGCAATCTTAATGAAAAACATGAATAGATGAAATCTAAACTATAAGCAAGCATAAATAAGAAACAAACATCAATAATAAGCATAGAAAAGCAGTAAATAAATAGTAAGTAAGCAAAAATAAGCAATAACAGTTTTAAGCTAAAACTTGAAAATAGAGAACTTACAAAAGCCCTTGCTCAAAATAGGGCAAACAAGCTCAAAAGAGCTTTGTCTACAAGATCTACTAGTTCAAAAAAGCTAGTAAAGGTCCAAAAATCCCACCCTTTTCTTTCTGCCTATCTTCCAAATAAGATGAGTATTTAAGGGGATGAATTTTGTGAACTTTTCTTACCACATAATAAGCTATATAACACTGTTAAGTAAAAACAGATTAAACAGAAGGGCTTATAAGAGCTTTGTTAGAAAACATTTCAACGCTTTTATAATTCTTTAGCATATAAGAACAACAAGAACTTAACATAAAAACTTTAAAATTTTCATTAAAAAAATGTTTACAAGACTTAAAGAAAGTTACAATAAGCTGATTTTAAACACTTTAATAAAAATGAAGCTGAAAATTACATAAAAAGATATTCAAAATTACTACTTAAGACTAATATAGACTCCCCTTCTCTAATGTGAAAGTAACATGTACACTCTTTATGCCGTCATGAGAAAGTTCTAGAAAATATTTGAGTTTGTGTTATCTTTTTGTAGTGCTCACCAATCTTGAATCATAGCCCTCGCGAAATGTCCTTCTTATTGTATGTCTTGCTACTTTTGATTTAAATCACAAGCCCTTGAAATAGTCCTGTCCCAATCATTATGGCTTAGGGATATGCCAAACATGGTTTTGTTGGTTTGTGAAGTGGGGATTTGGAGATGGGGAAAATATGGGTTTTATGTGTTTTCGAGGTGTAGGGGCGAGGTGATAGAGATGAAGAAAAGTAAGTTTTTGCAGGAATTGTTTAGTTTTTAGGGTACTGTTCATTTTGAGTTTTGAACCGTGTAAGTGAGTAAAAGGACTAAGGGTGCAAAGGTTAAAATGATGTAGGGGCTAAATGTGTTAGACCCTAAGGACTAGCAATGTCAGTCTATAAGGACTAACTGTGTAATCAGTTAAAAGGTATGGTGGGCTAACGGTTGTTAAATGGGTTTTTGGGATCTAGTTATGGCCAGGTAATAGTGGGCTTTTTGGACTTTATGCTTTGACTTTATGACTTTTGCTTTGACTTTTCACGGCTCTTATCCATTCTCTTGTTGCTCTCGGTTTTGTCATTTTTGGCTTTGTTTTTGTCTGTTAAGAGATAACCTTTACCCGTTGCACAGTATACAAAGCAAAACAAACATATATTTGGTATTTTATGTTCGTTTTTAGACATTTAGGCTCGTTTTTATAGGTAAAAGGTATGTATAATTAAGCACATACCAGTATTTGCCCACAACCATTATAATTATACAAGCGTAATCAAACAATTAAAATCAAATGATTAAGAGAGTAAAAATTACACGATTTATTTAATTGATATCATGATCAATGCTTGACCGTAGGGTGGCTGATCTTCTCTTCTAAATTCCATCTTTAATGATATTGGGTAAATAAAGAAAATGAAATGTGCACTCATGTAAAACTCATTTTTGAGTCTTCTAATTTATAGTGTCTGAAAAGACCTCAGATACCAGTATCCAACAATGGATGAAGATGGCGTATTGGGCTGTGATTCCTTGGATGAGCGCGCTATACGATTGTAATAAATCATTGATATCATTTCTAATTTACTTGATTTACTGTATCTTCGAATAGTTATCTTCATGGATAGAACGATTATGATTAGACAGAATGATAACGCCGAAATTGGGAATAGGTCAAACACAATTTCTTGTGAAGTTCCTTGGCGTCTGATACGGGGCCGTATCTCTTTAGTGTGGAAATCGAGCGTATATGGAGAAAATTTAGCAATCTTCAAATTGGTCACATTTTTAGCTTCCAAATTATGCGCCTTTAAAGCTTATCTTCACAAACTACAAATCACTCTTGAAATACTGCATTTATCATCTATAAAGCAATTTAAGTACCAAATCATGCAATAATTATATATAAGTGGGCAAAATAGAAGTATTAAATGGTATAATAAAGTGACATATGTATTTTGATGTCATCAAATATCCCCACCACATGAATCCCACTTGTCCTCAAAGTAAGACTTTAGAAAAAGTTTTAGTTTATGAAAATGTGTCCTAACCGAAGTTGAGGATTTTCCCATTACGCATCGGTTTTATCCTTAAAACTTCTTGTAGCAGACCCAAGCTCCTACATGAAATATAGGAAATAAAAAACTTAGATCACTCGAACAACTAATCAAGGTGCAACAGTTTAAGTAGTATCCAATTGTCTCAGTCCGTGATTAGCTTCCGTACATAGCTTGGTAAGGGATACACATCTCCACCGCTAAAGCTGAGGAAGAACAAGTCAAATGCTAAATTGGGTTAAGAAGGCTTACAGTTGATCATTCAATAGTCTTTCACCATAAGTACCACACCAACAAGGCAGCTGTATCGTAAATACATGGCCGTAACGACGGAATAGACATATACAATCCAAACATATCCCTGTTTGTGTTTAACCACACGTTAGATGAAGAATGATATAGGGTAAAGGAGCTTCTAACTTTCACCGAAAGTCGTCATCCAACAAGGTAGCTGAGACATGCATACATGGCCGTAACAACAGAAAAAAATTAAAGACATGCCTTGCTCGAACAAGTCCGGTAAGATGAGACACTAAATTTATAATTGCTAGGAAAGGGAATTAAAAATGGGTGTTAAGTAAAATTCACAAAACAAATAGATTAAGCCAACAAATAAGGTACGGTTGCTAATGACATTCTCCCCCGAGCTGATACCATGACAAAGGACTCGAACATATAGTACAGACCCGCCTTGCGATCGCATAAATGACAAAGACAACCTAAGTGTGTCCTTGATAAAACGGACAACTCCCTATTACATCCTGCTCTATACATACTATTACATAAGTGGTATATCAGCCACTTCTTACAAGACTTTACAAATCCGTTGATTTTTGCAACATTAAAAACGATCTACTACAGTAACTCTTTCCGGTATAAACTTCTTTTGAAACGACCTATTTTCTTCCTTTCTTTTTTAATACAATACATCATAAATCTCGGTTTAATTTCACCGTCTTCACTTTCATAATTCATCCAGATAATCTTTCCTTTGTAGTACTTCTTTTTCGGACATGATTCATAATCGCGAAAGTAGCGAAACTTACGAGCTATAACATACTTTTCCCAATGCAATGTGCAAGTTTTCCTGACCATTAACATATAAGAAAAATCACTTATGCACATAAATACAAAACTTGTAACCACGGAAAGCAACTAGAAACAATTAGAAAAATAGGCTTTAATTTACATGGTAGGCTAAGTTGAAAAGGTGTAACGAACTAAAATATGGTTAGAAAAAGAAAAATGTGGCTTAACAGGTTTTCTAGGGGATTTTAACTCTAAAATGAGAGTAATCAAGGGTTACAAAACACGGGATGTAACAAAAACCCAATAATGGTTAGTTATTTTTTACGGTCATGTATGGGCTATTTGGTTAATCCTAGAAGTTCATCAAACAGTTAACATGTTTCTTGCCAGTCTAAATCCAAAGTACTAATCATGATGTGGCGGTCCTCCACGAGTGATATTCCAGCCAAGTTCTAAAGTCATACATCACCACACACTACATAATTTTAGTGGAATTTTAATAGAACATTGGTGAAATTAGAATATGCTTAATTCTCACAATATGTATCAATGGTTATAGTGCGCTAGGTAATGTAACTATTGATTTTTACAAAAGTCATGCTGATTTTTTTTAAAAATCTTGGTTGTTTTTAAGCACTTTTAAGCTCGTAGCATGTTTTTTGTAAAAAATGAATCAAGTACAGTTTCCTAATCTCCAACCCCCCACTTAAATTACACAACGTCCCCTGCGTTTTATAGATAAAACAAATTATAAAGAATAAGGAAAATAGAATTAGAACGGAAAACTCCCTGATGTTTTGCTCGTGATAATTCTCCAAGATCGTCCAGTGAGCAAAAAGTGAGTTGAAGGTAGGGCTTCAGGCATGCCCCTGGTGGATTAACACCATACATTATTATTCAGCATATACCAACTAATCAGCTGTTTTCTAGCATAGAATCTGTATAAAGAATTTTTGAAGACAAGTGCAAATTCCCAATCTCGCTACAAGGTACAAGAAAAAAAATAAACACACAACAGTATACAGGGTTCAATACCCAGTAATCCCAAACCCTAAGTATACGCCGAAATGTTCCCTGAAGAAATGAATTAAATTACTGGAAATTAAATATTAAGTTTTAAAAACTATAACATCCGAGAACATCTCTATACGCCGTAAAATCTAGAGGTTTTCGATTACGCTTAATGATATCTGGAAGTTAAATTGATGTGTGGGGATATATTTTGGTCAGACTTGTGCAACAAATAATTAAAATGCGAAAAACAATTAAAATGACCGAGTTGTCTCCTGGGAAGCACTTTTGTTTCAGCTGGTCTTTAAGTTTGACCTTTTTCTTTTCAACACTCTTCTTACGTGTCGAGCTCTATGAATTCGTTATCATCCGTGTTGAAATTTCTATCGTGGTATTTTTTTAACCTATGTCCGTTGACCTTAAAAGCCTAAACCATCATTTTTCGGGTGATTTTTGACTGCTCCATAAGGGTACATAGTTTTGACTATGAAAGGACCAGTCCATTTCGATTTGAGTTTTCCTGGGTGTAACTTTAAACGCGAGTTAAACAACAAGACTTTTTCTCCATTCTAAAATGTCTTACTCTGCGGGAGCCCCTAGAGTTCTTGCCATTCTTATAGTTCTTTCCCATGAGATTCTGAGTATTCTTATACGCTCCGTCTCGTAACTCCATTAGTTCGTTAAGCTATATGAAACGGTTTTTTGCAGCTGTCGAGAGATCCAAATAACCTGTATAAAGTGCCTAGTAATGCTTTATGTTCAAATCTCGACTGGTAGATGCAAGCATTTTTCCCGTAAACCATCCTAAATGCGGTACATCCGTGTCGTTGTTGTTTGGTGTTTGTAGGAGGTCCTGAAGGCCCATAGTGCATCGTTGAGTTTTTCAGACCAATCCTTTGGGTTATATCCGACCGATCATTCCAAAATACGTTTGATAGCTCTGTTGGTGACTTTGGTTTGGCCATTAATCTAAGGGTGGTATGTTGTTGATATTTTATGAGTCACCCCGTATCTAAGCAAAGCTTTTTTAAGTTGGGAGTTACAAAAATGTTTTGGGCCCTCTATCACTGATTAGGCTTTTAGGAAACACTGAATCTGGCAAACAACCCTTTCAGAAATTTTACCAAAACTCTAGCATCATTGTGTAGGAAAAGCATGAGCTCATCAAAACCCATTTTAGACACGTAATCAAAAAAACAAACCGCAACTAGGATCTACTTGTTAATACCTGTCAGGAGGATGTGTCCCATAAAGTCCAGTCCCTAAATGTCGAAGACCTCACATACTTGAATATTGTTTTGAGGCATCTCGTTCCGTAATGAAATGTTCCCTGATTTCTGACATGCTTCGCACCTCATTACATAGTCTTTAGCATCCTTAAAGATACTAGGCTAATAGAATCTTGCTTCATAAACTTTTTTATAGGATGTTGTTGCGGGAATTTGGGCTTCCTATAACGACGCACTAAATGTCTCTCTGGTTTGACCAGAAGCAACTGTTCAAAATTTCAATGGTTTCATCCGACATCCAGCGACGCACCTTATCATTACATTTGTCCCCGGACATAATCTAAATGCGTATGGTTCGTCCCAAAAATAATTCTTCACTTGAGAGAAGAACCGCTTTTTCTTTTTCGGCGTCCATTCTGGAGGTACCACTTTTCTGACAATGTAGTTGACATAATCAGCATACCATGGTTCTTCGTCATTTAGCTTGGTTTTTAATATCATCAAATGCTCATCGGGAAATTTATCATTGGTTTCTTCTTCGGCTAATTCCCCCATAGATTCTCGAGTCTTGATAAATGATCAGCAGCCAAGTTTTCTGCCCCTTTTTTATCTTTTCTCTCGATATTGAATCCTTGTAGAAGCAGAACCCATCTGATAATCCTTAGTTTGGCATCTTTTTTGCTGAACAAATACTTTAAAGCAGAATGATCAGTGTACACTATAGTTTTCGATAAAATGAGATAAGGACGGAATTTGTCAAAGGAGAAAACAACTGCTAGAAGTTCTTTTTCGGTCGTAGTGTAATGTGCTTGGGCATCATTTAGAGTTTTGCTAGCATAACAGATAAGTTTAAACTTTCCTTCTATCCTTTGTCGCTATAACAACCCCTACTGCAAAGCACAAGGCGTCACACATTTAATTCGAAAGTCAAACACCAATCTGGAGATATATTGATAGGTGCGGTGGTCAATCTTTCTTTTAGTTTATTAAATGCCTTTTTACAATCTTCGAAAAAATCGAATCTAGCGTCTTTCATTAAAAGTTGGGTCATTGGTTTAGAAATCATGGAAAAATCTTTTATGAATCTATGATAAAACCCAGCGTGCCCCAAGAAACTTCTAACGCCCTTCACATTTGTAGGATAAGGTAATTTGGAAATTACATCGATTTTAGCTTTGTCAACCTCGATTCCTTTCCCAGATATTTTTTGCCCCAAAACAATACCTTCGTTTACCATAAAATGGCATTTTTCCCAGTTTAGTACAAGGTTGGTTTCTTCACATCTGCTGAGCATTTTATCTAAATTATTAAGACATTGTCAAAGGAATTACCGAATAACCAAGAAAATCGTCCTAAGAAACATCCATAGAAATCATCACCATGTCATGAAATATTGCCGTCATGCACCTTTGAAAAGTTACTAGAACGTTGCATAATCTGAACGGCATCCTCCTGTAGGCAAAAGTCCCATAAGGACAAGTGAAGGTTGTCTTCGCTTGATCTTCTGGTGCGATTGGGATTTGGAAGAATCCTGAAAATCCATCAAGAAAACAATAATACTCATTTCCAGATAATCGCTCCAGCATTTGATCGATAAAAGGGAGTGGAAAATGATATTTTCGCGTTGCGGCATTTAATTTACGATAGTCGATGCTCACGTAGCGCCAACCTATCACAGTTCGAGATGGTATTAACTCGTTATGTGTCTTAAAACACTACGCAATTCTCCATTTTTAGGGACAACAGAATGGGTCTTACCCAAGGACTGTCTAGCTAGGGTAAATTTTAGCCCAGAATCCAAGTAACCTAACAATAAAAAAAAAATCATCTTAACCACATCTTGGACTTATCGGGATTTAGACGTCTCTGAGGTTGGATGATAGGCTTGAAGCTTTCTTCCATTAAAATTTTGTGAGTGCAAAATGACGGGCTTATTCCCTTGATGTCTGACATCTTCCAAGCGATTGCTCCCTTTCATTTTTTCAGAACCCCGAGAAGTAAAGTTTTTCCTCTTTTTTTCCCTTTCCCGTTAGTTTTAGATGAAAATAATCACTAGACAAGTTTCATCTTCCTTTAAGTAAGCGTACTCTAAGTGAGAAGGCAAGTCTTTGTTGAAGTTCTTGGTTTCTTGTTTGTCAATTTCACAATAGCACTAGCGGAAGTAGATGATCCGCTTAGCATTTTGTTCTTTGTTCTTTAGTTTTTCTTATGGATACAACGTATTAATATGATCATACGTACGTATGGGTATCTCAAGAGTGAGGCTACGATTTTTCCAAACGGGTCGATAGATGCCATCTTCCAGGTAGTCATTTTCCCCCAGCCTTCTTAGGGCAGTTGATTTGTATGAACCTGCGTCCAGATCGTAATCCCGTAACATTCATCATTCTACATACGAGGTTTTTTCATTGATTGGTCGACGTCAAAAATCACTTCCCCACTTCCTTCCTCTCGACCCACACTTCCTCACCTCCCCGTTGCGTCCAACCCTGAGTGTTATCTTCTTTGTTAAATACATCAATCAATGGCTCGGGCGGTTTTCTATAAATGGACTATCCAAGATTAATGTAAATTCTAAGAGGTCTCCCCCCCGCATATCAAGTATAACAAAATCAACAGGGAGGACGAATTTATCAATCTTTATGAGCACGTCTTTTGCTATTCCCCGCGGATACTGGATGGATTTGTCTGCTAGTTCCAAGCTCATTCTTGTTGGTTTTGGTTCCCCTAAGCCTAGTTTCTCGTACACCGTGTAAGGCATTAGGCTTATACTAGCTCGCAAGTCTGCTAAAGCATTATCAATATGTAAATGCCTGATATCAATTCCCGCACGGTATAGGAAGCTTCCTTGGGTCTTTTCTCTTTAGATGGGAGTTTATTCAACAAGACTGCAGAGCATCTTTCATTCATTTTTACGGTGCAGGCTTCTTCTAATCTTGCTTTGTTTGATAGTAGACCTTTTAGAAACTTAGCGTACTTCGGCATTTGTGCAAGATCTTTGGTGAATGGGATGTTTATATGGAGTTGTTTTAGATTTTCTAGGAATTTTCTTTGTTGGGCTTCCTCTTTATTTCCCTTTCTATAATCGAGTGGCGAAAAAGGTATTGGATAATGGTTGGCAGTTCGTTAGTTTGGTTTTTTTGAAGGTTCGAATTTTGGTGGGGATTCATCCTGGAGTTATAGTTCGTCATGGAAGGGGTAACGGGTTATTATTGGTATTAAGTTGCTCCAATGGGTTATAACTACAAGTAAAAATCCTTTTTACATGTTAAAAAGTCCTAAATGGTGATTCAAGCTATAAAGAATTTACATATGCATATAATGATAAATTCAAGAACATAAAGAGTTCTAGATGACCTTATGGTGAATGAAGATGATGCTCAATACAATCTAAACCCTTGTTTAGATTAAAATCCAAAGCTTGCAACCAAGAAAACCCTAGTTTTCCTAATAAAACCCTAGCTTCCCTTTTCTTGATAATTACTTGCAAATGGCTAACCAATGCTTGGAAACATCTTAGAATATCTTAGGAATGATGTGTATATGTGTGTATAGGTTGTATAAAATTTTGTATGGATTTGGTTAAAGGGGTGTTTCAAGCCGTGGGCTTTAGGGAGAGAAAGGAAGAGATTGTTTTTTATTTTTGGTTAAGTGTTTGCTATCTATGTGTTATCTCTCTTGAATACTTGTACATATAAGAGTTAGATGGTCAAAAAGTTTGCAATAGTTAGTCAAGAACAAGATGAGGGTTTCTAGGAGAGTTGTGTTCTTGTCTTTGGTCAAAGAAACAAGGTATGGCTAGGTTTAATGGGTTAGGAGATGTACAAGCCACTTGTTATGAAAATTATGTGCCTATGGTCTCATATTGTTGTTGTGCCGTGGGATAGGGGGGAATTGGGTTTCTAGAAACCTTTTGTTATGTAACACATTATCTAGTAAAAGTTATACTAGTTACAACTTGTAGTTTTTCATAAATGATGTTTACTTGCAAGTATTTTGTGTATTATTTTATTTTATAATGTACAAAGTATAAAGTAATATTAACTTGGGTAAATTTAATAAAACTTTGAGTGTTGGGTACAATCGTGGGTATTTGTTAAAGCGTAGATTACCTGGTTCCGGGTATGCCTAAACGCAATTTATCGCAAAACGTATACACTTTACGTATCCGATAAAAATAAAATGAACAAAGACCATAATTATTCTCAAAATAATTATTTAATACTTGATTGATGTAAACGCTTAATTGTTTGATGCCCGTTTACATTGAACGCTAATTTTTAGCCTACGTGATTTAGCTTAACATTTACGATTTAAAACAAACGCGTACAATATAAAAGATGAATAGTAGATTTATCATCGTCGTCAATGACTTGAAAACACAGGGTGTTATACGATTAATCCTGTCACAATTAACGCATCCGCATAAAGCATCCTTTAGTTTAATTATAATCTATCTTAGAGAATTAAAGCAGTGGTGATCATGTTAAAACCCTAGCCCAACGGGACTTTACCCACTTATTGTTTGATGGTGTTTTATATACTGGTAGCCCACTATTCTAATCTTTATCAGTTAATTAAGAGCATGATTACTGAAACATAAATGGGTCACCTACCGGTCCAACTAACCTCATAATCAAAAGACAAAGACAGAACGTTATTTGTGATCCTATTGGTCCAGTAATATGAAACACAATATGGAGAGCTATCCCGGTATCTAGATTACTTGGTCCGTATCACTAGATCCAGTTGAATGATAGGTCGCATATTCAAACACATAAACAAGTATGAGGTGATAAACATAATTAAACAATTAATGATAAATTAAGAAATTGATTTTAAAACAAACCAAACATTGAACTTTCATTAAGATGGCTAATACCCGAGGGTATTAGCCCACAACCATTGTAATTATAAAAGCGTAATCAAACAATGAAAATTGAACGATTAAGAGAGTAAAAATTACATGATGTCTTCTATGGATTCGTGATCTATGCTTGACCTTGGTGGCTGATCTTCTCTTCTAAGATTTGTCTTTAGTAAGTATGGTATAAAGAATATGATATTGCACACGGAAAACTTGTTTTAGAGTCTTATATTTATAGTGTCTGAAAAAGACTCGATACGCCGTATCCAGCAAGGTCGATATGGCTTATTAGGTTGGATTCCTTGGACTGCGCGCTATGTTCGTAATAAATCTTTGATATCATTCCTAATTTACTTGATTTACTGTATCTTCAAATAGTTATCTTCGTGGATACGGCGTATGTAGGCAGCATGGATATGTCGTATTGGGAATTGGTCAAACGCGTTTTCTTGTGAAGTCTTGGCGTAGATATGTCGTATCTCTTAAGTTGGATACGGAGTATTGGTGAAATTTCAGCAATCTTCAAATGTCTTTGATTTAGCTCCAAATTATGCGCCTTTTAGCTTGTCTTCACAAAACACACCTGAATTACTGCATTTATTAACTTTAAAGCAATTAAGTACCAAATAATGCAATAATTATATAAAAGTAGGCAAAATAGATAGGATAAATGATATAATAAAGTGACGTTATTTTATGTCATCAAATATCCCCCCACTTGAATCCTACTTGTCCTCAAGTAGACTTTAGAAAAAGTTTCAGTTTATGAAAATATGTCCCAACCAAAGTTAAGGATTTTCTGTTTAAGCATCTTTTTGTCCTAATCACCTGTACATAACTGAGCTCCTTACGAAATATGGAAATGGAAACACTCAGATCACTCAACTAATATAGGGTGCAACATTTAAGTAGTACGCTCAATTGCTCGGTCATGATTAGCTTCGTATCATAGGCTTGGAAAGGATACACATCTCCACCGTTAAAGCTGAGGAAGAACAAGTCAAAAGCTAAATTAGGTTAAGAAGGCTAACTGTTGATCATTCAACAGTCTTTCACTATAAGTACCACACCAATAAGGCAGTTATATCGTACATACACGACCGTAACGACGGAATAGACATATACAATCCGAACATATCCCTGTTCGTGTTTAACCAGCGGTTAGGATGAAGAATGATATAGGGTAGGGAGCTTCTAACTTTCAACGAAAGTCGTCATCCAACAAGGCAGTTGAGACATGCATACATGGCCGTAATGATAGAATAGACATGCATGCTCGAACAATTCCTCGTTCGAGTAGACACTAAGGTTAGTTACTAGGAAAGGGAAGTAAAATGGGTGTTAAGTAAAATTCACTAAACAAATAGATTAAGCCAACAAATAAGGTACGGTTGCTAGTAACTTTCGCTCGACCGTTTCATGACAAAGACCCAAACATATAGACAGATGCCTCAATCACAGAAATGACAAAGACAACCTAAGTTGGCATTCCCATAACGGTCAACTTCCCTTACATCCCGCTCTTTATATACTTTTACATAAGTGATGATATCAGCCACTTTTTACAAGACTTTACATCGTTGATTTGTGTAACGTATCAACGAATAATCGATCCTTCTAAGTAATTACTGCGGTATAAACTTATTTTGAACCTACTATTTTTCTTCCTTCTCTCATTTTTTTTCAAATACATCATAGATCTCGGTTTAATTCCATCGTCTTCACTTTCATAATTTGTCCGGATAATATTTTCCTTGTAGGTTTTCTTCTTTGGGCATAATTCATAATCACGAAAGTAGCAAAACTTACGAGCTACATATTTTTCTCATTGCATTGTGCAATTTCCCGACCATTACAGAGATAGAAAAAAAAAAATTTCACTTTAACACAGGAATACAAGTCTTTACATGAATGCAACCTATCAAACATTAGTAAAATAGGCTTATCTACCAGTGGCTAAGGTACCAAAAGGTTGTAATACGAAAAATATAATATGGTGTAAGAAAAGAAAGGTATGGTAAAAGGTTGTCTTAGGGGATTTTACTCTAAAAATAAGAGTAATCAAGGGTTACACGGGAGTTAACTAACCAGTGTAGATAGTTAATATTACGACATGTATGCTATTTGGTTAAATCCTAGAAATTTATCAGTTGAACATGTTCTTCCATCTAGATCCATAGTACTAATCATGGCGGTCTCGAGTGATATGCCAGGCCAAGTTCTAAAGTCTACTACATCACCGGCACACTCATAATTTTATGTAATTTTAGTAGACAGTTGGAAACGGAATAGGCTTAATTCTCACAATATGTATCAAGGGTTCTTTAATTTAGTGAAAAGTTTGTTTTATTTGCGGCTTTTTTTTAGGTAATGTAACTAGTAATTTTTACAAAAGTCATGCCGAATTTTTTTCAAATTTTGATCGTTTTTAAGCACATTGCATGTTATTTTGTAAAAAAGAAGACACGTACATTCTAATTCTCCATCCCCCACTTAAATTATACAACGTCCTCGTTGTATAGATAAAATAATGAATAATAAGGAAGAATATAATTAGAACGAAAAACTCCCTGATGTTTTGCTCGTGATAATTCTCCAAGATGAGTCCTTGAGCAAAAAGTGTGTTGACTAGGGCTTCAGCATGCCCGGATAAGTTCAACACATGTCTTTTTCAGCATATACCATATCATAGTTTCAGCAAGGTCCTGTATAAAAGATTAGAAGACAAGTGCAAATTCTATCTCGCTACAATGGTACAAGAAAACAATTAAACACACAACTGTACAGGGATCAATACGCCATATCCCAAACCCTAGGATACGCCGTATTGTTCCTGTAGAAACAATTAAATTACTAGAAATTAAATATTAAGTTTTAAAACTGATAATGTCCGGACAGCTCAATACGTCGTATCTAGAGGGGTTCGATACGCCATATTGAGTGTCTGGGAAGATAGACTCATGCAACAAACAATTTAAAATGCGATAAACAATTAAAATGACCGGGTTGTCTCCCGGGAAGCACTTTTGTTTTAGCTGGTCGTTAAGTTGTCCTTTTTCTTAATTTACTCCCATTCTTTATAAATCAATTTGGGTTTCGAACGGGATGCCAATGACACATTCAAATTATTGATAGGAAAAATGATATGACCCATCCCATTGCTAGATGATTACAAGTCATGATATAACATTTTTGAGTTCTTGATAAAGTTTTAGTTTTAATAAAATTATTAGTGTAGATCATGACTTGTTTCCAAAATGCTTATTTGAACATTGTGTATCCAACATTTATTAATTAGGTAATGGTTATACAGACATATCCCCCAAAGGTTGCTCAATATCGATTTTATCATTATCATTGTCCGTATCCGATTTTAGATCATCAGGATAAATCACGTTAAAAGGAAATAAATCATTAAAGTATAAAACATTTTGTTCCTTTTCATCACATTCGGACAATGATGTTTCATTATTAAATTCATCGATATGTTGAGGACTTACAATATGTTCAGTTAAGAAATCTGAACAATTGCTGGAAATTCATTCTCAACATCTTTAAAGAAGTATAAATCGTTAGAATAACTGACCTCAGGCTCGGGTGACAAAAGTGAAGGCATATTGACTTTATCATTATCATTTTCAAAATCCGTTTTCAAATTGTTGACAGAAATTATTTTATAGGAAAATGAATTTTCGTCATAAATTACCATGTAATCTTCATCATCGGATTCGTCAAACGATATTCTAAAGTTAATTTCATTGTCGTTAAGAGAACTTACCGTAGGCTCACACGAGAGTGTTGCTTCAAATGTTAACATGTCGTTAAAGACTATAGCTGGTGTCACACCTCGCCTAGGCGGAAACACGAGGCGTAACATCATGGATATCATCACAACACAATGGTGTCTACTATAGAGAAATCTAAATGATAGAAATAATCAAATGGATACTATGTGTCATGACTATACCCAACACAAGATAGAGGAGTCTTGCATTACTAAGTAATGTCAAAACACGAAACAAATGATCCAAATACTATACAATTCTACAAACAAGTATCAAGCAAAACAAATGTCATAAATAAAAAGACTAGAAAAGACAACTCCACAAGCAATGCATAGGGTCTCTCTAGCCATTCTTCCTAACCTTCATTATTATCATCAAGATATCATCTGAAAATGATGCTTACAAAAAACGTTCAACATAAAGTTGGCGAGTGTCATAGGTTTAAGACCTCGATAAAAATCCCAACTACGGGCATTAATGTGATATAAAGAAAACATTGGAGGATAAGAAATGAACATATCTTAGGAATAGCATGCACAACCAATCCAATACAATCCAATCCAATACAATCAAATTACACGATTTCCCAGTAACGATTTATAAGACGTCTCAATCGTACCAAGGTCCCTCTGGTTACCCCCTTAGCCCCGGCTGTGGATACTCTCAAAGTAACCATCCTGTCCGCTAGGCCATAGTACCTTCCACTAAACAGGCCATGGATACCCGCAGGTGATCCCCCTGACTTAGTTCACAATTCTCAATATCACATCATAAAAACAATGTAGCATACAACATTTACAAATATTTCACGTATATAGTCCATGCATCTTTGACAACATATTATCACAGTAATCAAATATTTCCATACACTTTTGCATATTTTCTATCCCTAATAAATCATAAAGAAAAGAGGGGCTATGAAACTCACCTGGATGCTTAAGCAAATTCCAAATCCTTGCACGAAACTAAACAGTCAAAACAAACACGTGTTACACGCTACTAAGCCAAAAGCTTAAGCACATGTAACAATCATATGATGGATATCTAAGATGTTTAGTTACCCTCACGGGTCACCCCGACACCATGCCCAACTTTAACCACTTCATTACCAAGTTTCACTAGTTAGTCACAATTTGTTCAAAACTGCATAATTTTAACGCAATATTAAACGTATCAAAACCCTTTATTTACTGACCTTCTATAATTCAAACCAAAATCACCTATGTTCATTAATGAGTATATTAACTACCTTATGATTCCCAAGAGTCAATTACATGCACAAGTACTCCTAAGAAAATCAAACTTTAAAACAGTCCCAATTCGGATCTGTTTGCACACTAAAAAGTTTGGATCTAAAAAGCATACTTAGACTCTAAATCAAAAGATCTCCTTTGGTGTATTTCTAATAGACACATAGAAATAAACTCCTGTAGAAGGGCTAAGCTAAATGCAAATTTTAAGTGGGGGTTTTACACCTCATAATCTGCCCTAAATCAGACCCGTATTTACTGTTTTGACCACTTTTCCTCGTATACCAACTTTATGAATGATATTACTGACTTAAAAACCTTTCGAGGCCAGGGATTTTTTTGTTTATGGAAATAGACTCTTTGAGCTACATTATAGACACTGGAAACTTGACAAAAGCTGTAACACCCCCAAATTGGGTCGCAGCGGAATAAGGGTCTGGGGCGTGTTACTTCATAGATCAATAACAACAAAGATGTTATAGAACGACCAAAAATTCGTTTTTTTAAAACCAAGATACATTGATTTAAACAAAGAATTTGTTAATAAGTTGAAAGGCTTCACTTGTCCACTTGTTCAAAATACAAAGATTTCTAGCCCATACAGTTATACAAAATGTAATGCGACAAAATCTTTAATGCATGATATCCCAATCAAAACACACAATGTTCCCTTGGTACCTCGGTGCTTACTGATCCCTGGAATATCATGCTTTAAAACGTCAACAATAATGTTGGTGAATTCATAGGTTTGATAAATCGTATATTGTAGAACCACAAGATTTCCCAAGTGTATGATAATGCAACAGATGCGGACATCATATAAATGTAATTACGTTGCCCTAAGCTCATGACACTGAAGCTCGACATAAATGAATACCATATAAATGGCCTACATTGCCCGTGATGATGTTCTAACCCGCAACATCCTATGTTCGACATGGTATACGTTCGTTTGCCCAGTGATAGCTAATCACCCGAACGGGGATGTCAATCCCAATAGATCTATTCATATCATTCGCGCTCACAATCCAGTAACTGACAGTTCATGATAATGGGCTCAACTAGGGTTATCGCTACTTAGGCAACACGTAATCATAATATGAAACTTAACCACTTGTGTCCAGTTATAAAACATTGCATGTTTCTCACCCCAAAAACTTGTAAAACAAATCATGTAAAACGTGGGGCTATGAACTCACCTTTAGTGAGCGAATAACAAGAATATCACAGATAATGCGCCACGCAAATCGTCAGATGCAACCTATTTAAATTAAGGTCGTATAAGTACTAATCACATTGGGTAATTACTACCATGCATAATTCTATATAGCTAATCACCATCTAATTGTTTTGGAAAAGTTGTGTTTAATAAGTTAAAACGTTTATAATTACCGTTGTAGTAAAACTGGCGTAACTTTCGCGTTTTAAGCCCGATTTTGACGTTTCTTATGCCCACGCTTTCTGATTAGGTACGAGTTATCTTATTTGTCATTTTCATATTTTTGATCCTCTATATGTACAGTAATTTTTTACTGTTCACATCTGTTATAAAGTTTTTTTTATAGTTTAGAATAGTAAACCGTTAAAAGTGTATTTTATTGTTATAGCTTCATTTTTAGTGATTTTTCGAGCAGTTTTCGGTAATTGAGTTTAATGATTTATGAGGTTTACAAAAATAAAAGTTTCTGTCATGAATAGTAACTTTTATAAAAATTGTTTTATAAAAGTATTAATTGTAGTAAACTCGCGAAATTCATAACTCATTCGTTATTAATTGAAAAATTAGAGTCTTTATTATTTAGAATCTAAAATATGATCGTAATTTGTTAAAAATACTAAACTTGCTTGTTTTTTAAATTAATTTTTATAAATTGTTTTATAAAAATTCTTTTATAAATCCATTTATTTATCGTATAACTTGTTTTTACCGTAACTTTTTCGTTATTTATCCGTTTTTCAAGTTTCTTAGCTTTTTGGAATCGTCATGAGACGTACTAATTTATAAAAATATGAAGTGGGCAGGTGGTATGTCGATTTAAAACAGAAAGTTAGGGTGTCTTTCTTAATTCCATATGTAAACTTTGTTTCCATAAATCATGTTTACAAGAAAATCCACTTTGACAATGTTAAACATATCCTAAATGGTGATTCACTAATTGCACATTCATTATACATAAAATATAAAATGAAAGTATAAAGGTTGATAGAAGACTTTATGATGAATGTATGATGATGCTCGAATCATCTAAACCCTTGTTTAGATTAAAATCCAAAGCTTGCAAATATGAAACCCTAGATTAGGTTATGAAACCCTAATCTTTCCTTTTCTTGACAAATGCTTATAAATGGTTAACCAAGGGTTGCAAACACCTTAGTATATCTTAAGAATGATGTATGTAGGTGTGTATAGGTGATAGAAAATTTGGTATGAATTTATTACAAAGGGGTGTTTGAGCCGTGGCCTTTAGGGAGCCAATGAGAGAGACTTTGTTGAGTTTTTGGTTTTTAGTGTTTTTATGGTGTTGTGTTATCACATTGTGTATGTACTTGATTATTGAGTTTAGGGAGGGTCAAAAAGTATGCAATAGTAGTCAAGAACACATTTCATGGTCTTAAGGAAGACTAAAGTCAAATGGGACAAGGTATGGCTATGTTTAATGCAAAGGTGATGTACAAGCCACTTGTTATGAAAATTGTGTGCCTATTGTCTCCAATGTTGTTGTTATGCCATGGGATAGGGGGGGAAATGGATTTCTAGAAGCCTTTTGTTATATAACACATTATCTAGTAAAAATTATACTAGTTACAACTTGTAGTTTTTCATAAATGATGTTTACTTGCAAGTATTTGTGTATTGTTTTATTTTATAATGTACAAAGTGTAAAGTAATATTAACTTAGGTAAATTTAATAAAACTTTGAGTGTTGGGTACAATCGTGGGTATTTGTTGAAGCGTAGATTAATTAACGTGGATTATGGTATGCCTAAACGCAATTTATCGCGAAACGTATACACTTTACGTATCTGATAAAAATAAAATGAACAAAGACCATAATTATTCTCAAAATAATTATTTAATACTTGATTGATGTAAACGCTTAATTGTTTGATGCCCGTTTATATTGAACGCTAATTTTTAGCCTACGCGATTTAGCTTAACATTTACGATTTAAAACAAACGCGTACAATACAAAAGATGAATAGTAGATTTATTGTCGTCATCAATGGCTTGAAAACATGGGGTGGTTATAGGTATTCACCTGTTAATCGAGCCTTGTCCTCATGGCTTACGATGCTAGCACTTGACGCCGGTGCGGTCTTGGTGATAGAAGAGGTGGGGGTATTTCTTCTTGAATTGTCTTCACGTTCCCACGTGAACTCAGGACCTCTCTTGGAGTTCCATCGAACCTTGATTAATGGAATGCGGCTTCGCTTCAACCGTTTAACTTCACGGTCCACGATCTCAACGGGTTCCTCAACAAACTGAAGCTTGTCATCAAAATGAAGTCCATCCAACAGAACGGCTAACGGTTCGTCGGCATAGCACTTTTTCAAGTTAGATACATGAAATGTATTGTGAACACTACTTAGCTCTTCTGGAAGCTCAAGCTTGTAAGCAACCTCTCCAACCTTCCCTAACACCTTGAAAGGTCCAACATACCTGGGGTTTAACTTTTCCTGTTTGCCAAACATGTCGACCCTTTTCCAGGAGTAAACTTTAAGAATAACTTTATCCCCGACTTAGAATTCCATCGGTTTACGCTTCAGATCGGCGTAACTCTTGTTTCGATTACGAGCGGCTTGCATCCTTTGCTTGATTTGGACGATTTTCTCAGTCGTCTCTTGAATTAGTTCTGGACCGAGGATTTGAGCTTCTCCAACTTCGGTCCAACAAACAGGTGAACGACACTTTCGACCATAAAGTGCTTCGAATGGTGCGGCCTTGATGCTAGCATGATAGCTATTGTTATAAGAGAATTTAACTAACGGTAAGTGATTAACCCAACCTTTTCTGAAATCGATCACGCAAGCACACAGCATATCCTCGAGAGTTTAAATTGTCCTCTCGCTTTTCCCGTCTATTTGTGGATGGTACACAGTACTCATATCCAAATTAGTACCTAAAGCATTCTGAAGTGACCTCCAAAAGTTAGATGCGAACCTCGAGTCGCAATCACAAATGATTGAAACAGGTATTCCATGCCTCGTGACAACCTCCTTTAGGTATATTCTTGCAAGTTTATCCATAGGATCAGTCTCTCTTATTGGTGTGAAAATTGCAGACTTAGTGAGTCGGTCAACAATCACCCAAATGGTGTCGTAGCCTTGCGACGTCTTAGGGAGCTTTGTGACAAAATCCATAGTGATGTTGTCCCACTTCCATTCAGGTATCTTGGGCTGTACTAACAATCCTGATGGTCTTTGATGTTCGGCCTTGACCTTAGCACAGGTCAAACACTTGCTAACATAGGTGGCGATGTCGGCTTTCATATTGGGCCACCAATATAGCTTCTTCATATCTTGGTACATCTTGTCGGAACCCGGATGTATAGAGTATTTTGATTTGTGGGACTCGTGCATGATCACAGTCCGCAAATCGCCATAACAGGGTAGCCAACTCCTGCCATTGAGGCATAGAGTTCCATCCGCACGGGGTTCCAACTTTTCCGTCCTAATCGCCTCTGGATTTTTAGCGTTTTCAACCAACATTCCTCCAACATCTTCGTTCTTGATGTTCTCTGGTTTTCGTGCTTCAGTCTGAGCATTCAAGATTTGTTTGGGAAGATCCAAGCCAATAGTCATGACTAAGGCTCGAACTCTTAATGGTTGATCTCTCTCCTTCCTGCTTAGAGCATCAGCAACAACGTTTGCCTTTCCCGGGTGATAACGAATCTCACAATCGTAATCACTGAGCAACTCCAACCAACGACGTTGTCTCATGTTCAACTCTTTCTGATTAAGAATGTGTTGTAGACTCTTATGATCAGTAAACACCGTGCACTTGGTTCCATACAGGTAGTGCCTCTAAATCTTGAGAGCGAACACTACTGCTCCAAGTTCCAAATCATGAGTCGTATAATTCTTCTCATGAATCTTCAGTTGGCGTGATGCATAAGCAATCACCTTTTCTCTTTGCATTAACACAGCGCCCAAACCCTTCTTTGAAGCATCGCAGTATGCGATAAAATCTTCGCTTCCTTCAGGTAAGGCCAGGATTGGTGCACTGCACAACTTCTGCTTTAACAGTTGAAAAGCTGCTTCTTGTTTATCACCCCAAACAAACTTGACCTTCTTCTGAGTAAGCTTGGTCATTGGTTTGGCGATCTTCGAAAACCCTTCAATGAATCTTCGATAATACCCAGCAAGACCTAAAAATTGACGAATCTCCGTTGGCGACTTAGGAGATGCCCAATCTTTAATGGATTCGATCTTGGCGGGATCCACGTGAATACCCTTACTATCAATCACGTGACCTAGGAACTGTACTTTAGGAATCCAAAATTCACATTTGGAAAACTTGGCATACAACTCCTCTTTCTTAAGCAATTCTAAGATTAGCTTAAGGTGCTCTTCGTGAAAGACTAACGGTCGTTAAGTGTTTATAAACACTAAAATTTTTTAACTATTTCCCAGCCCAAAATAATAATCCTTAGCCCAATACCCTTTTGATTATTAACCGAGCCCAAGTCAACCCTCAAAATTACTCACTCAAACATATCAAAGGAATTAGGGGGCGGGAAAATCAGTTTTTACTGTTCATCGTCTCCCCCAATTCACCCTTCTCAAATTAACCCAATTAAAATGAAATTTACTCCTCCCTTCACTCGATTGACGTGGCAACTAAGATGCTAGTACTATGCTCCAACTTGGCAAAGCAAAACGTCACTCAAAGGCTCGTGATTGGTTAAGCTGACAACAAGGGATGGCACGTGTACTCCAAACAAACACACCAAAAAGGGGAGCTTTGCACTGAAATCAATGTAAAAAAAGCACACAACTCCAAAGAAGTAGGATTGCCACGCTGGCAATCCGTGTGCTCACATTTTCATCCAAGGGCTATGAATTAAAGTGCAATGATTAGAAGGGATCAACGGATATGATTAGAAGCTGCCAAAGAGCGTTTGAAGACCTAGAACCTTTACTCTTGCCCTATAAATAGGAGCTTTCACTCACTCATAGGCGATATCTAGAAGTAGGATTAGATTTAGGAGTATTGTAGCTTAATTTCAGCTTATTATCTTATTTTTCATGTCATTTCCTTTTAAAGCAATGTAACTCATCTTTAATTAATGAAAATTCAGTTTTATTTCAATTTTGTCCTTAAATTTTGGTTTACTTTTATGCAATTAAGCTCTTTTTAGAATTCACTTAATCATCAATAAGCTCTCATTTCTCTTTTTAAGCTACTTAAAAATCAGTTCAAGCTCTCTTTTATAATATTGTTTCATTGAAATTCATTTATATACCTTTGCTTATATTGGTATGGATTTAAGCTTATAATGGAAGGGAAGCCAGATCTGGATGGGCTACCAAGACCACACCAGCTTATCCTAGGATAAGCTGGAGCTTGTTGATTAGCTTATAAGAGCATTTTGAAAGCATTGTTTGTGCAAAGGCCTTTGTAAGTCCTAACTTCCTTCCTTTAAGTTTACTTTTGTAACTTAGCTTAATTCTGCTTATTATTTGCTTATTACTGTTTAGATTTGCTTATTGTTGCTTATTATAGTTGTTAGATGCTATTTGTGTTCAATTGTTAGTGTAGATCTTAAGTTTCATGTATTTGTTCTTAAAACAGTTGAAAATTCCAAAAATAATAACAATAGTTTATAGCTGGTAATTTCTGCTTATTTAGTGGTTTAAATATGTTCATAAGGTCTGTTATAAGCTTGTTGATATCTGTTATTAGAATGTCAAGCCTTATTTCTCAATTTCTTAAGCTAAAAGTGAGGATAAATTTCCTTAAGGGGTGTTTGGATCAAGACCAGTACTAACCACAAGTTAGTACTGGTAGTGGTTCTGGCCATTTTAGGTGATTTAATCTATCATTTTTTAGTTTTAGAACTTGCTTTAAGGTCCTTGAAGGTTTAATTCAAGTTTTTATCAAGATTAGTGAGTAGATTTTTGAATCTGTTAGCATAAGTTCATGTCCTTAAGCATTTTAAGCTCAAGTCTATTCTAGCTGTTGTTATTGCTCTATTTGCTTTTGGTTAAGTGTTTAAAAAGTGTAGTAATCAAGTCTTTAGGTCTGCATTTGCTAGTTTTAAGTTTTGGTTTAAAGTGTGTCAACTGCATTAGCATAAGAAAACTGTCCAACTAGCCTTTTTCAATCTTAAAAATCAGCAAGTTAGAATTAAAATTAGCTTTTCAAACTTTGTGCACAAGTAGTTTGTAGGTCATATTTTATTTGTTTGAGCTTATTTTATTGAAATTAGCTTATTAGCTTATCTGTGTTTAGGTCTGAATTCTGTGTTTTATCTTTTCAAACCAAAAAGTAAACTTAGTACATACTGAGTCTATAAGCAGTTTTCAATTAGCTTTTTCTTTGATCATTTAAATTTCAAAATAATTTTTAAAAGTTGTTTCAAGTAGCTTATAGGTCAAGATTAAAGCTGGTTCAAGTCATTTTATCTTAAGGTTCCATTTGCTTATTAGAAAATAAGCTCAAAGTTGCTAGTTTGGACTGTTTGGTTTACAGTTTTATGCCAAAGAGCTTATTTAAACGTTTCAGCTTATGACTTGTTCCTTTTGCTTATTATTTGCTCAAATTTGCTTATTAGGTTAGTGGTAGATTGTAGGTAGCTTATGAAGTTCTTGTTTTAGCTTATTCTTAGTTTTCTAGTTTAGTGAAAAAGCCTTTATCCTTTAAGTCATAATCTATCAACCTTAAAGCTTATTTTCTAGCTTATTGCTTAAGTAAAAAGTTTCATTAAAAGTTTCTTTTACAAAAAGTGTTTCTTATAAGCTGATTTACAACTTTGTTTCAGAAAGTTTTGCAAAATAAAAAAAAGGGGAAGAGGGGAAATTGTGAGTGAGCTAGGCTCGAACTCACAACCTCTACCCTCCTCAACCCTTTTAAACGCCTCACACCTCACTCACCAAACCAACGTGCCCTTGGGACTTTTACGTCCTAAGGTGCACACTCATTTGTTTTAACACCTTTTTGAGCTCTTAAATTAATAAGCACTTCGAGTGCTTATTGAATTTTTCCAGGCTTATACGTTTAAGCTTTTTCATAAATAGTATTTTTCTTGTGTTCTTTATTAGATAAGCAATTTTCAGTATTTTTCTTAAATTTTTAATTCCTAGTTTTGTATTTTTAATCATTTATTTTTTGTTAAAAACTTTAAAAAATCATAAAAAATAGAAAAATAATCAAAAAAATAAAATTGTTTTTTATAAAATTTTCTTTTAATATTTAGAAGGCTCTGGATTTAGATTTGCTTTCGTAGGATTAAAATTTAAGAATTTCATTTTTTTAAAGAACGGGATTTGATTCCCACTCTTGTTTTCTTCGTTTTAAACTTTAAGCACTCTCGGTTTAGAATATCTTTAACTTTTTCTTATAAGTTAGTAAATTAGGATCATTCTAGATTTAATTTCTGCTAATCTAAGTCTTAATTGTCGAGTTTTCTTTAATTTCCGTTATTGTTTAGTGCTTATTTGCTTAATTGTTTGGTCGTTTATTTACTTTTATATGTTTTATTCATTTTTATTAGTAGAAATAGGAAATTAATTCAAAAATTTTGGAAACATTCAAAACGCGCGATCACGAACTTAACCGATTCTCAATTTGCACCTCGTCAGGAAACGACCCATGAGGTTTTTGAAGTTGCTTTGGTTAAAAGCAATCTTCTAGAATCCTCGCGGAATACTTACTATACTATTATTGACTAATCCTTATACTATATTTTACGTATACGTATTTGGAGACGGATCAAATTTTTGGCGCCGCTGCCGGAGAAGTGTGTTACGATTATCGTGTTTCGTTCGAAGATTAGTGTTTTTGAAGACCCTTCCTCGTGAAGTTATCGTTTTCAATTGTGAATATTTTCTTATAAAACCATAAAAATACAAAAATATTTTACACTTCTATTTTCTTTTATTTAAAAAATAATTGTTTATTAATTGTTGTTTCGGCTCATCTTTAGTTAACAAACTATAAGAGAGGTATAAGGAGGGTCGATCCAACGAACTTCGACCCAAAAGGAGAAGGTTTTTAAAACGCTTCGCGCTTACCCGCTCCTCCGCTTCTTTGTGCGTTTTCTAGAGAGCTACCGTGCACATTTGACTTTCGGTTACCAAAAATATTTTTCTTTCTTATTTAATTTCTTTTCTTATGTATTATTTTCAAAATCTAAAAATATTCTCCTTTACCCTCTTATCCGTTTAATTATTTTTCTT